>VDFB02023602.1:0-43686 GCA_007258455.2 Sequoia sempervirens
CGCTCAAAATAGGCAACAAGTGTGATGAAAGCAGCGAGCTTAGTTGGAATTAAGCCTCCAAACTTGGTTTCTTAAGGTGGGTAAAGGCTAAAAGGGGATTTGCACATGGGGTGCAAATTTACTCCTATACATTTTTCCCCCACTTTAGCAAGCACAATTATTGATGAGTGCTCAGTAAAGTAGATCAAGAAAGAGGTAAGGTTTAAAAATGTATACTTGAATTGTCGAGGAAGTAGACCACAATCTAGCAAACCTAAAGGTGCAAGGAAAGCGAAGGACTCCATAGCTGCTCGGAACTATGAAGTTGAAAAAAATAAAGCATCTTACAAGCCCGCAAACCCACAAGGAGGTGACCCCCAAGATCTCTCGTATGAAGGAAGCCCCATGAAGTAAGCGCCTTACAAGCCTACAGACCTACAAGGAAGGTATTCCCTAAAAACTTTAGCATGGAGGAGACCCAAAGGAGGTGGACTCCACAGAGTCAAGAAGCAGCCATGTAGACAAGTAAGCAGACAATTGCGCAGTCCATCAATGATTTGGAAGTCTTTCAAACCGGTCCCTCAAGAACCCTTCAAAAGGAGAGGGGGTCCACTCAAGGGACGCGCTGTTTGAAAGGCGAGGTCTAGTCAGGCTGCCCCCAATCTAAACGTAAAGAAAATGAAACAAGTCTTGTCAGGTTTCCCCCAAGCTAGACATGAAAGAATCCATTTAAGGTAAGGACTTTCAAAAAGGTGGGTCCCTCAGGAACCCGTCATGAAGAGAAGGGGGGTCCACTCAAGGGACACATAGTCTGAAAGTAGGCATTCCTTCTCAGAGCAATTTTTCATCAAGGGATCCTTCCAAAAGATGTTCACTTCATCAAATAATTAGAAAAGAAGGATGTGCCCCCACGGGAGGGGAAGATAAAGTTGTTCCTGCTTCAGAGGAAGGTTTTCAGGTCCTTTCTTTACAAACCCGTGATGAAGGAAACACATTTCATTGGGGTTCCAAGTTGAGAATGTGATTCCGAAGAAAATTTTTGTCAGATTTTTGAGAAAAGATTCATTGGAAACAAATACACTTCCTAAAAATTGAAATGTTGAAGAAAAGCATTGTCTCACATGAGAGGGACAACTCAAGAAAAGAAGAGAAAAAGGTAAAGGTAAAGGTAAAGAAAAAGTGGAAAAACATAAATAAAGGACACAAGGGGATCTAGTTTAGCAAGGTCAAATTTGTCTGAGCTCATATAAATAATAGGTAACCGTGGTGCAAATCGATAGATCATCAATCCCCAACCAGATCAAGAAGAATGCATGAGAAGACAAAGTAAAAATAAAAAAATGGGTCAACATGGAAGGGAAGCCTAACTGCTCCCAACGCTTTGCATTTATCAAAAATCAAGCACAAGCATGGAAGAATGATGATACAAATAGAAGAAGGTTTACGACACAAAAATCATGCCTGTATCCAAGCACCAACAAGGGTGAGGAGGGTCATCCAGGCACACATAGCACGAGAATGAGGGAACACATCACAAAACACACAGACACAAAAGATCAAGAAGGGTTTCCTCTTAACATTGATTGAAAAAGAGGTCATCCACTTCCCAATCTAAATCCTCATAAGGGGAAGGAGGAAGAGCCTACAATGGTGGGATGTTAAGAGGATGAGCGTCTGACCCTTTCGCAATAAGGGCTAAGGAAGAAGCCCCCACAAAGTCTTCTTCACCAAGCTCTTGTGGAGCTAAGGTCAGTGACTTCGCAAAGATCACTGATGAGGTTGGAACTTCATCCACAAAGTTAAACATGCACCCCACAGGAGCGTCGTGTCTAACATCAGTGGATGGGGCAAGTTGTGCTTGAGACCCACCACTAGGCTCACCAAATGATTCGAGAGCGATGACAAACTCAGGGGAAGTTGGGACTGGTTCTGTCACCAAGACAGAACAAGTCAACGCGGGGCCACCTTGCGGAGAAGGTGGACTCTGCTTTCTTCCTTCGTTGCTAGAAGGACCAAACTCCACCCCTTGCTTCATCGGAGGAGATGAACTCCCCACAGACAAGGCTAGAGGCGTAGAGGAAGAGGAGGAAATAACTGCAGTGGATACAACTGAAGTATTAACCATATCCACAGCCTTTGAGAAATGTTGGATATCCGAAACGCACATCAGCAAAGGTGACTCCACTAAAGGAGTCATAAACACCTATACTTGCTTGAGGTTAGGTGCATGCATACTCGCTATGGAAGTCGGGAGTAGTATGGGACCAGACTGAAGAGAAATAGGAGGAAGGGGGAAGAAGACACTATGAGAGACCTTGAAGTAGGGGTAGTTGTTTCTTCCTCCTTCCTTTGCGAAGTGACCTACTCGGCTAGAAGAGCTTTTCACTGGTGCTTGCACTCGCGTGCAAGGAAATTTCTACGACTCTTAGAGCTGGAGGCCGAATGTTGTGAAGGAAAAAAAGGTTCCTGCTCAACCATGGGGATGTCCACCACAATTGTTTCTAGCGAAGCGACAAGTTCCTGCACAGGAGCAGGGAGAATGGGATGAGGAGTGGCAGGAGGAGTTGAATCGAGAGCCTTGGCAGTGGGCCTCTTCCTACTCATTGCCTTGGGAGCAGGAGCGGTAGGAGGCCGCAAATCAAATTCTCTTCAAGAACTATTCTTTCTACCATATAAATAGTACCATAGTCTAGGGTATTCATTAGGGTGGTCCGTGACCTTGAGCTTGGGCCTACACCAAGGAGGAATCATCGGACTTAGCAGATAGTTGTCAGGATGCTCATCCAATACTCTTCCCAAGAAAGGGGAGAGGATGGGGTAGTTCAGGAGGAGGTAGCCTTCTCCTTACCTTTACGAGAAGGAGAGGGAGTCAGCGTAGACTTCTCCTTTCCTTTGGGGAAGGGAGAGTAGTCAGTGTGGGCTTCTCCTTCTCCTCTTGAGTAGAGAAGGCAACCGATTGTTCTATCATAGGAAGGGTCAGCTTTGGCTCCCCCTTGCCCCCAGTTTTATACTTTACATAATTCTTGTAAAGCAAGTCCATTCTTAGAGGAAGCGGGCCAACCGGGAAGGGCCAAAAGTGATCCAATGGATATCCACCACGAGACACTAAGGGTCGGTATCCTGTGTCATGCACTACATGCACGACACCTTCATGGGAGAATTTTAAACATTTGTGAATAACAGAGGCGATTCCATTCATGGAGGAAAGCCATGGTATTCCTAGCATCAGCTCGAATAGATATGATTCCAAGATAACATTGAAAACTATATCAACAACCCTAGGTCCAACCAAGATGGACAAAGTTATCGAGCCGTAAGCTTTAAGGCACATACCATCATGTGTTTGGATGATAGATTTTGTTTCTTCATATTTTTCCTTTTGTAATGAATTTAATACTATGTTTCCTTAGTGATAACATTCACGCGGCTTGTGGGGTCTATCAAGACTCCCATCACAATGTTACCATTGGCGCAAGCGGGAATGTAGAGAGGCGAGGGTTTATTGTTTAAGGGATGTATAAGAGCGAATTTGCACCCTAGGCGCAATTCCCCTTTTTTCCTCTATACACTTTAGAAAACCTAAGTCGGAGGCTTAAATTCACTTAAGGTTGTTGATGGCAGTCCACTTGGCACTTCTTTTATGTGTCGGTGGAGGCACTTTTGTCAGGGACGCCCACGTGGTGTGCTTACGTCCCTAACAGATTCCTGCGGATGAGCCAGCAAACGCATTACTCTTCCCATTGGCAATGAAGTTGTAATGCCTCCTTCAGCCACCCAACCCAAATATGGTTGTTTCCTTTCTCATTCCTTCATAATCATTCTTTGAACTTACATTTAAAGGTTGGATGAAAGATTGGAAGAACTCTACACTACATCAAGCTCTCCTACTCTCATTCACAAGCTCATTTGCACTCACTTTAAAGCATTTCATAACAGCAATATCATACTCCATCACATCAGTAGAGAAATTTTGGGACCACACCATTGTAGCAAAGGCTTGAGTTCCTCTCATTTCTCCTCCAAGTAGCCTTGAGTGCTCTTGGTGGAGGTGGTAAGCTTCCCTCTCCTCTCCTCTATCATTTGGTTGGGTAGCATAGTACTATTTGTAGTGTTTGTGTTTTTGTCACTTCTTTATCTCCTTTCCATTGGTTGTTCGTGGAGGTGGGAACACCTAAACGAGGTTCTGACTGAGGTAGACCCCTATATAGCCACCCCCAACATTTTCTCTCTTGTTGTGTATAGGTGTGTAAGCTCTTGGAGTATTAGCTAGCAAACGAGTTCATTGGTGAGATTCTCCTCATCTTTATCACTCTTGTTTATTTGCTTTAAAATATTAGAGATTATTTAATTTACCAAGTTCTGTCATTTTGGGCCTTTAATTAGCTTACTGGGTCGTTAGCTAGTTTTTTGTGGCTTGACCTTATCTTTGTCAATGTTTGGCCGTATGGACTACAACGTGCTTTCAAGACGCCAGCACGTTGCACTGTCATCCAAATTTTGCACTTTTGTCCTTGAATAGAGAGCTTCCTGAGACGAAGTGTTAAGCCTAGAAACCAGCTCACCTAGCCTCTTTCTGCATTTCAAGCCTATTGAGTGGCTGAGAGGCCCTACGGTCCTTACTACCCTCGCCTTACATACCCTAAACAATACATTTAGCTGAGGTAAGTTAGGGAAACCTCTCGCATCTTGACCCTCCGTGACCTAAGGTCTTGCATGCGGTGGTTCCCCTCTCTTACATTTTTAGTGAACCCGATGTGAACCATTTTGGTTCCATTCTTGCGATATTGAAAATTCCTTTCCTCATACTCTACGAGTGTTCTAGGTGTGAGTGTTGTAAGGTTGCTGCCTTGCAACCCAACCTACGACCCCTAGTTGATGTAGTTGGAAGGTTCCAAAGGTATTGCATGACAAAACCTTAATTGGGTCACCATCTTATCCATTAACCTTTGGGGATTTTGTGAAAGCATTGTCTAGTGTGCATAATGGCCTCCTTCCTACATCAACCCATCCCCTCTGTGCAACCTATGGATAGTCATTTTTGCATAACCTTTACTTCATAGGACTTGCCAATGGGCTTTAACAAGGAACCATCTCCTCTCTACATTCCTACACAGATCAATGGGAATATCGTAGCAGGTGTTCTCATTGACCCGGTGTCACAAGTAAATATAATAATAGAGGAGATTATGCTAATTAAATTTTTACATAAGGATGGATATGATGCTCCCGTAAGTTTCATTCACACACACAATGGGATTTCCATACCCCCCTTGGGTAGCATTGTCCTATAGGTCTTAGTCGGGCCTAAGTCTGTAAACCTTTTGTTTTATATCATCCCTGGGTCTGAACTCTTCCGTGTAAAGTTGGGTATCCCTTGGTTGGTGGAGATGAATGTAGTACCCTTCATCATGCATAAATGTTTGAAATTTATCCACAGAGGTTCTATACACATAATCCAGAACACTGGTTATCAACCGTCAGTTGCACGTGGTACCTACTCCTTGGATCACCCATGGCCTACATCCATGGGACCCCTTCTACCTAGGATGGACCTTTTACATAAGACATATCAGAACTATAAGAAAGGATGTCTAAGGCCGAAGGTGAGGTATCCTCCCTCGCCCTATGCTATTTCACATAAGGCTTGTTTGAAGGCTGACAACGAGGCCACCAAGGCCCGAAAGAGGAAAGAATAGAAGCAGTCTTTTGATCCTCCTTCTTCCTCTTCCACTACCCAGTCTGATGCTTTTTCTCGCTCAGCTATGGTACCCTCGGGTTCTGCTCCTCATTTGTAGAAGAACCCTTTGGTACCCACTTGGCAAAAGCCCAAGTGTCCCGCGTTCAAGCTTCTTGTTTTGCTAACGGAGCCTAGACCTATCTGGTATGAAAGGAAGAATATCCTTTGAGGAAAGTCCTCCTTTTCTCGACTGTTGCGGCCTCCTACTGCTCCTGCTCCTAAGGTAGTGAGTGGAAAGAGGCCCACTGTCGAGGCTCTTGAATCGACTCCTCTTGTCACTCCTTAGCCTGCTCCCACTGCTCCTGCACAGGAATCCATTCCTCTGCATGAAATGGCCATAGTGGACATTCCTATGATTGAGCAAGAGCCTCCCATCCCTTCACAAGCTTCGGCTTCTAACTCCAAGAGCCATAGAAATTGCCTTGCATGAGAGTGCAAGCGCTGACGAAAGGCTCTCTTGGTCGAGCAGGTCGCTTCACAACAAAAGGAGGAAGAAACGACTGCCCTTGCTTCAGAGCCCTCTATAGCATCTTCTTTCCCCCTTCCTGTTGTGTCCCTTCTACCTAATCCGCTCCTGACTTTTGTTATGAGAATGAACACGCTTAACCCTAAACACGTACAAATTTTTATCTCTCCTTTGGCAGAGCTGCCTTTGCTGATGACCGTTTCGGATGTTCAGCCCTTTCCAAAACCCATGGATATGATTAACACTACAGTCGTATCCACTGCAATTTTTTCCTCCTCCTCCTCTACACCTCTGGCTTTTTCTATGGGGAGTTCATCTCCTCCTGTGAAGAAAGTGGTAGAGGCTAGTCCTTCTCGCGATAAAGGACATAAGAGGAGCCCACCTTTGCAAGATGGCCCTATGATGACATGTTTTGTCCTTGTGATATAATCAGTCCTGGCCTCTCCTAAGTTTGTCACCGCTCCTGAATCATTCAGCGAGCCTAGCGGTGGATCTCAGGCATAGCCCGTCCCATCCACTGAAGTAAGACATAGCGCTCCTATGGGGTGCATGTTTAACTTTGTGGATGAAGTCCCAACCCTATTAGAAATCTTCACGAAATCATTGACTTTGACTCCACAAGAGCTCAACAGAGAGGACCTTGAGGGGCCTTCTTCCTTGGCCCTTATTGCAGGAGGTTCGAACACCCGTCCTCTTAACATTCCACCCTTTCAAGCTTATCCTCCTTCCCCTTATGAGGATCTAGATTGGGAAGCTGATAACCTTTTGGATGATTAGTTCTAGGAGGAGGTCCCCTTTTCTTGATCTTGGGTGCGTGTATAAGTGTTTTGTAATGTGTTCCCTCATACTCGTGCTATGTGTGCCTGAATGACCCCTGTCACCCTTGTTGGTGCTTAGATACAAGCGTGGCTTTTGTGTCATAAACCTTCTTCTATTTGTATCATCATTCTTCCATGTTTGTGCTTGATTTTCAATAAATTGGGGACGATGCAAATCGTTGGGGGCATTTAGGCTTCCCTTCCATGTTCACCCAATTTTTTATTTTTACTTTGTTTTCCATGCATTCTTCTTGATGTTGTTGGGGATTGATGATCTTTCACCTTGCATTGCGGTTACCTACTATTATATGAGCTCGAACAGATCTGACCCTGCTAAACCAAATCCCCCTGTGCCCTTTGTTTGTACTTTTCTCTTTCTCTTTCTCTTTATCTTTCTCTCTTCTTTTCTTGAGTTTTCCCTCCTATGTGTGACAACGTTCTTTAACACTTCGACTTTCAGAAAATGAATTCACGGCCAATGAATCTTTTCTTGAAATTCCTCACAATACCTTTTTCTTGGAAACATATTCTCAACTTAGAACCCTAACAGAATGTGTTTCCTTCATCACGGGTCTGTAAAGAAAGGACTTGGAGACCTTCATCTGAAGTGGGAACTACTTTGACTTCCCCTCACATGGGGGCATGACCTTCCTTTCAAATTCCTTGATGAAGTGAACATCTTTCGAAAGGATCCCTTGATGACGAATCGCTCTAAGATGGTGACTTTTGAATTGTGTGTCCCTTGAGTGGACCCCCCTTGTACTTCATGGCAGGTTCGTGAAGGACCCTTTCTTCAAAAGCCTTTATAACAAATAAACTCTTTCACATCTAGCTTGGGGGCAGCTCGACTAGGCTCATTCCATTTTTCCTTTCGCGTCTAGCTTGGGGGCAGCCTAACTAGACCTTACTTTTTCAAATAGTGCATCCCTTGAGTGGACCCCTCTCCTTTTGAAGGGTTCCCAAGGGACCCCTTTGAAATTTTTTCGATTTGCATGACCAACCGCTTTTTAGACATGTTTTTTCTATGGGTAGATATGTCACCACTTTTAGATGCATTTTGCCTATGGGTAGATGTATTGACGCTTTACACACGTTTTTTCTATGGGTATACATGTCACCGCTTTTAGATGTGTTCTATCTACGGGTATACATATCGATGCTTTAGACATGTTCTATATGTGGGTAGACGTGTTGCCACTTTTAGATGTGTACTATCTGCGGGTAGACATATCAACACTTTAGACATGTTCTATCTACAGGTAGACATGTCACCACTTTTAGATGCATTCTATCTATGGGTAGACATATTGACACTTTAGACACGCTCTATCTACTGGTAGACATGTCGCTGATTCTGATATGTTCTATCTGTGGGTAGACATGTCGCCGCTTCTCGACTCTATGGAGTCTGCTTCCTTGGGGCTTCCTCCATGTGAGAGATCTTGGAGGTTGCCTCCTTGCAGGTCTGTGGGCCTGTAAGGCACTTTGTTGTTCCAACTTCATAGTTCCAAGCAGCTATGAAGTCCTTTTTTTTCCTGCATCTTTAGGTTCGCCAGATTGCAGTTTGCTTTCTCGATGGTTTAGGTGTACTCTACTAACCCTACTCTCTTCTTGATCTACTTTACCGAGCACTCATTAGTACTTGTGCTCACTAAAGTGGGGGAAAAATGTATAAGAGAAAATTTTCACCCTAGGCACAATTCCCCTTTTTTCCTCTATACACTTTAGAAAACCTAAGTCAGAGGCTTAAATTCACTTAAGCCCATTGATGTTAATCCACTTGGCACCTGTTTTGTGTGTTGGTGGAGGAATTTATGTCGGGGACACCCGCATGGAACACAAACATTTGTGTGGCATGCTTACATCCCTAGCAGATTCATGCGGCTGAGCCAGTAGAGGCGTTACTCTTCCCATTGGTAGCAAAGTTGTAACGCTGAGCCTTCGGCGACCCCACCCGAATATGGTCATTTCCTTTCTCATTCCTTCATAATTAGTCTTTGAACTTGCATTTAGAGGTTGGATGAAATATTGGAAGAACTACACCACATCAATATCGCATACTCTCATTCACAAGCTCATTTGCACTCACTTCCAAGCATTCCATAGCAGCAATATCATACTCCATCACGTCGATAGAGCAAGTTTGGGACCACGCCATTGTAGAAAAGTCTTGAGTTCCTCTCATTTCTCCTCCAAGCATCCTTGAGTGCTCTTGGTGAAGGTGGTAAGCTTCCCTCTCCTCTCCTCTATCATTTGGTTGAGTAGCATAGTACGGTTTGTAGTGCTTGTGTTTTTGTCACTTCTTTATCTCCTTTCCATTGGCTGTCTGTGGAGGTGGGAACATCTATACGGGGGTCTGATTGAGGTAGACCCCTATACTACCACCCCCCAACATTCTCTCTCTTGCTATGTGTAGGTGTGTGAGCTCTTAGAGGATTAGCTGGTGAACGAGTTCATTGGTGAGATTCTCCTCATCTTTGTCACTCTTGTTTATTTGCTTTACAATATTAGAGATTATTTAATTTACCTAGTTTTGTCATTTTGTCCCTTTAATTAGCTTGTTGGGCCGTTAGCTAGTTTTTTGTGGCTTGACCTTATCTTTGTCATTTTCTGGTCGTACAGACTACGACACACTTTTGAGATGCCAGTGCATCATGCTATCATCCAAAGTCCATGCTTCTGTCCTCGAATAGAGAGCTTCCTGAAGATGTGTTAAGCCTAGAAACTAGCTTGCCTAGCCCTCTTTCTGCATTTCGGGCCTATTGAGTAGCTAAGAGGACCTACGGTCCTCGCTAACCTCACCTTACATACCCTAAACAATACATTTAGCTGAGGTAATTTAGGGCAGCCTCTCATGTCTTGACCCTCTGTGACTTGGGGTCTTGCATGCGGTGGTCCCCCTCTCTTACCAAGGAAAATCTTGTGGTGTGAATGTAATGTATGGTGAACTAGGTGTAGGTGGAGAAGTAGAAGTCACTGTGACCATATTGAAATAGCCTCAAGTTGAGTAATATAATTGGCAAGATTGATAATCATGTTAGTAGAGTGTGACAAAATGGGTCTGTGTATATCTGTAATTCACTATTAGCTTTCACCACTGATTTGTTAGCACTTTGTTTACTCCCATCGAGACGAATGGTACCGCCCTCGATATGGTCCTGTATTTCATGATGCAACCAAATACTACATTCGGTATCGTGTCCATTAACTCGATGGTATTGAAAATAAGTGCTTCCATCATACCAATTAGGGTAAGGTTCTTTAATAGGCTTAGGACTTGGTAAAGTTATGATCTTATCCTTCAACAACTTTTGTAGGATGGAACTATAAGATTTTGATAACTTTTTGAAATTTTAGTTACGTTTGAGGTCATTGTCATCATTAGCAGCTACTACATTAATAACGGCCTTACCTTTCCCAAAGATTGATACAATGGAATTTCCCTTAGAAAGGGAGCGCGAGGAGGATCCCCCAAACTGAACAACTGTCTGCTCGTACTCTCGTAAGGTTGCACACAAGTCCACAAAATAAGGGTATTTTATAAGGGAAAAATTCTCTTGCTAAGGCCTTTGTAAGTTCCCTATGAATACCTTCTACACATCAGAATCAGGCAGATGATACGAGATTTGTGAAAGGAGCGCTTGGTAGCATGCTATGAAATTATTATTTTTTCATTATCTCCTTGTTTACACTAGACGAGATCCAAAAAGGTCATCTTCAGCCCAATGTTTGCTTGAAACTATCTGAGGAATTGATTTACATATTGGTCAAATGAGAAAATAGAGTTGTCAGGCAAGGAACGGTACCACTCGAGCATTGTGTCCTTGAGAGATCAGGGAAATAGTTTAGCCATCAACACATCGTGATGGAAGAAGTATGTGCACAGGGCGTTAAAGGTAGAAACATGTGTTTGTGGATCTCCCTTACCACCATAACTTTTGAATTTAGGTATCTCTATTCCTTGGGGGAAGGGAGTGTTTAAGATTGCGACTGACAATGGACTATGCTAGAAGAAGGTCTGGAAGAAAGGTTGGGAAGAGGCTTGGGAAAGATTTGCCAATTGGCTCTGCATCTTACCCATATTCTGAAGAAGAGTGTTCATAATAGGGTCATTAGAAGATAGAGGACCAAAGGAACCTCCTCCAGAGCCACCGCCACTAGTAGGGACTCCGTCGAAACTACCATCGTGACCTTCATTGGAGTTGCCTCCACTAGCACGACCTCTGCTACCAAATCCTCCACCATTACCAAAGCCTACACCACTCATCCTGCAAAATCCCCCACCACTAGAGGTGACAAGAGGAGTAAAGCTAAATCCCAAGGGGACACATTTTACTTTGACAGTTTTAGCATGTTCAAAGACATAGGGGATATTGAT
This sequence comes from Sequoia sempervirens, assembly GCA_007258455.2. Classification (NCBI taxonomy): domain Eukaryota; kingdom Viridiplantae; phylum Streptophyta; class Pinopsida; order Cupressales; family Cupressaceae; genus Sequoia; species Sequoia sempervirens. The sequence goes on from VDFB02023602.1 coordinate 11,379, forward strand.
AGAAGGGACCACATCAACCATATAGATGGATGTGGGAGAGATCGATACCCCTAATTGTCTTTCACATTCTTTGAAAGTGACTCCTTATGTCAAGCTAGGGTTTTTTGAAGGAGCACATGCTTTGGAGAGATCGAGGAGGCCAGTCAGAAGTTCTATACCTGTTTGATTTTTACTCATCATATGCTTCAACTCACTAACAACATGGGCAACTCTAGTCATCTTCATATTTCTTTCCAAGTGATTTTCTAAGTTTCCCAATCCCTTAGCGAGGGTGGAAATGTATTCTGTAGGGATTTGAATGGCCTCATGCTCGTCCACCAATGATGACGTAGGAGCCTTAGGGGGAGTGGGAACATGATTGGTTTCGTCAATGAATCCCATCTCATTCCTCAACAACTACTCCTGTGCAGCCACACTAATGGTGGGACTAAAGAAAAGGCTCGTAGAAAGACCAATCGAGACCTCTGTCCTTTCCATCAGGAGGTGTCGTATACTTCTAATGATATATCTAGAAGTTGTAGACTAGTTTGTGATGATCATAAATCTTCACAACACTTAGGAACACAATAGTCACAAAGTGCATGAGGGAGGTCTCAACACCAACAAATAAATAGATGTTGGTTCACGTTGGGTTCACCAAAAATGTAAGAGAGGGGGACCACCATGTGTAAGGCCCAAAGTCACAAAGGGCCAAGATGCAAAAGGTTTCCCTAACTTACATCAACTAAAGGGGTGTTAGGATATGCGGGATGAGAATGGTGAGGACTATGAGGTCCTTCAACCACCCTATAGACCCGAAATGAAAAATGGGGCTAGGAAAGCCGATCTTTAGGTTCAACACTATGCCTCAGGGAGCTCTCTTCCTGAGGATGAAAGTGTGGTCCTTGGATGACAACACGACACATTGATGTCTCTAAAGTGTGTTGGCGTCCATACAACCAGACAATGATAGAGACAAGTTCAAACCTAAGAAAATGACTAATAGCCCAACTAACTACCACTAAAGGGCCAATATAAGGTAACTAAATAAACTAAGTACTCCCTAATGTGATAAAGAAAAAATGCAAGAGTAAAGGTGGCAAGAAGGATCTCACAAAGAAACTTGTTTGCCAGGTAGCTCCTCAAAAGCATGTTCACCTACACACACAAAGGAGAGGAAAATGTTGGGTGGTTGTATAGGGGCCTGCCTTAGTCGAACCCCCGTTTAGGTGTTGCCACCTCCACAAACAACCAAGAAAGAAAGATAAAGAAAACAATGTAATAAAGAGCACAAAAGCACTACAAAATAGTAAGTATGCTAACTCAACCAAGTGATAGAGGGGAGGAAAGGGAAGCTTACCACCTCCACCAAGAGCACTCAAGGCTGCTTGGGGGAGAAAATGAGAGTACTCGAGCCTCTGCTTCAATGGTGCTTGTCCCCAACTTGCTCTACTGAAGTTATGGAGTGATGTATTTGCTGTAATGGAGTGCAAGAGTATAGCTTGAAAGCTTGAGAATGAGCTTGTGAATGAAGTGAAGAAGTTGGATTGAATGCTTAGAGGATGGAATGCTTGTTGAAGAGATGAATTTGAAGAAGTGGAGAAAAATGGCCATATTTGGGTTGATCGACCGAAGGGGGTGTTACAACTTGACTCCCAATGAGAAGTGTAACACCTCTGCAGGTTTAGCCGCAAGAATTTTCTAGGGATCTAAGTGTGTCACACGAATTTCTGTGTGTCGCATGGGCATCCCCAATAGAAATATCCTTCACCGATGCTCAAACTAGGTGCCAAGTGTGATGAAAGTAGTGGACTTAGTTGGAATTAAGCCTTCGAACTTGGTTTTCTAAGGTGGATAAAGGAAAAAAATGGATTTGTACATGGGGTGCAAATTTACTCCTATACATGTCATAAGAAAAAGGCCATGTTTATCAAACTGGATATGTCTAAGGCCTATGATAGGCTTTGATGTTCTTTTCTTTCAAATATTTTACCAAGATTTAGATTTTTTTCAAACTAGATTGCTTGGGTTATGAGTTGTGTGACTTCTTCATCCTTCTCTATTTTGATTAATGGTATGCCACCTACTATTTTTCATGCTTCATGAAGATTGAGGCAAGGGGATTCTAGATCTCCCTTTCTCTTCATTCTTATGACATAAGGTCTTGGTAGATTCTTGACTTGACTAAAAGTTAATGGGTGTATTCAAGGTTGGAAAGTTGCTTCAAATTTTGCTTCATTGTCTCATCTTCAATTTGTTGATGATATTGTTTTAATGGGAGTTTCTACCATTTTAGAAGCCACCAACATTAGAGAAGCTTTGGATATATATTTACTTTCTTCAAGTCAGCAAATCAATGAGGGTAAGTCAAATATTTATTTTTTCAATACTATTCTTGAACTTCGACAAAGAATTGCTTCTATCCTTAGGTTTCATATAGGCCAACTTCCTTTGACCTATCTTGGGATTCTATTATCAGTTGCTCTCCATAATCATCTTCATTGGAAGCTGATAATTGATAAGCTTAAAATGAAGCTAAATCATTAAGCATTCAAATGGTTATACTTTGTTGGGCGACTTACTCTTCTTCAATCAGTGTTACAAGCTTTTCCTATCTATAGATTTTTGGTGCCCTTTACTCCTAAATATTTCTTAAAGGAATTCAATTCTTTATGTTGCAATTTTTTTGGGTTAAGAATTTGGATTCTCTTAAGTGGAGTCTAATTATTTGGGATCATGTTTGTCATCCTAAACAAAATGGTGGTCTTGGTCTTAGACTTTCATAGTGTAATATTCAAGCTTTGGCTACAAATTTTTTTTGGCAATGGTGTTAGCATCCAAACCAACCTTGGGCTCAAATTCTTCATCATAAATATTTGGGTGGTGCTACAGCTAAAGAGGTTACTAATGTGACTTTAGGTGGAAGAGGCTTTGTTATATGGAATACTATTAAAAAAGGAGCATCTTTGGTTTTAAAGCATGGCCTATTTTGGATTGTTAATTATGGTAGTGCTCTTTTGTAGACAGACTCATGGGATCTTTATCCTTCTATTCTCCAATCTTTTCCTCACCTTCTTGATTTAAGCAAGATTTTCTTAGTAGCTAGTTGGTCTAGAGTTTTTTATTTTAAGTCTTCTTGTCCTGTGGGTAACATTTGTATTTTCTCTTAGAAAGATATGAGTTGTTGGCCAACATGGAGTAATCAAAATGATTGAGTTTCTCTCTATTCTATTTTGAGAGATTGACCTTGTTGTTCTTTACAAGAGTATGATGTTCTTGCTTGAAGATATGATCCAAAGGGAGCTTATTCAGTGTCAAATGGAACTATAAAATTATATTGCAAGAGCTAATTGGGTATGAGGTTTTTCCTTGGTGGAAAAAAAATTGGAATTCTTATTGTTTTCCGAAGTGTGATTTTTTTCTCTAGCTTCTTTTTCATAATAAATGTCTCACTTAAGATAACATACAAAAAAGAGGTTTTCAAGGTCCTTCTAGGTGTGTTCTTTGTGGAGCTAGTGCTCAAGAAGAGTGTGTCTCATCTTTTCTTTCAACTCTACTTTTCAAGTGGATTGTGAAGACAATAATGGTCTATTTGGAATCACCCTTTTGTTCATGCTTCTTCTTTATCTAAATTTTGAGCTACTTAGGGTCACCCTCCTACTTCAACCTCTATTCTATTGATTGCATAGGATATAGGTCCTATTTTCATCCTGTGGAAAATTTGGTTGGAGAGAAATCATCAATTTTTTCAAGGTTACCCAAGTCTTCTTGGGTATATTTGGAAAAATGTTTTATCTTAAAGAAACCTTGCAAGCTAAGTGCTCTTTGGATGGAATTTTTTCTTTCTTTGATAATCTAATTTTTCAAAAGTTAGCTTTACAACAGGTGTCTTTCTCCACCAGACCTAAGTCCAAAGTTCACTCTTTAAATAAGGTAATCGGAGTTGGTGAATGGTATCTTCCCCCTTTTATATTTTATAAAATTAATACTATTGGCTCGTCCAGAGTAAATCTAGGGGAAATAGGTATTGGTGGAATTGGAAGAGATGGTTTTGGGTTAGTTCACTTCTTTTTTTCATTTGCTATGGTGATTACTACAAATAATCACATGGAGGCTCAAGATGTCTTAGTAGCTCTAGAGAAAGCTTGTGATTTGGGTTGGAAAATATCATTTGTGAGATGGATTCAATGGTGTTGGTTTCCCTCTTGAATAAGGGGAAGGCTTCTCAATCTTTGTGGAGGTTGTCTCTTTATGTGGCTCAAATTCTTAGCATGGCATAAAATTTTGATTTCAGCTCTTTTATTCATATTCCTTAGGGAGTGGAATGTTGTTGCAGATTGTTTGGCTAAATGGACCTTTGATGTAGATTGTAGATGGAATTTTATGGATTGGGGATCTCTTTATTCAGTCTAAATCTCAAATATTAATTCACTCCTTCATCATGATTTGGCCTGATATTCTTTTTCTTGGTTCTTGTTGGCATTTTGTTTTCTTATTTTATTGTGAGGCTCACTAGAGGTGGTTTTGTAATAAACATCCTTAGATTTTTCTTGGTTCTTGTTGGCGTTTTCTTTTCTTGTTTTATTTTGAGGCTTGCTATAGGTGGTTTTGTAATAAACATCCTTAGATTTTTCATCTCTGGGATTTATTGAGAATAATTGTTGTTTGTGTTGAAAAATGAGGTGTTTTCTTAGCTTAATACTTTGTAAAACTTTAATATTGCTGATCTAAGTAAGTCTTTTCTTTGTTACATATATTCTTTGTGGGTGATTATCTTGATTAATCCATTTTACTGTTGTAGAATGTAGAGAGAAGTTGATAGAAGAACTAGACAGGATATTAGAAAGATTACACAAGATGTACCGTTGAGAAACCCTTTCAGGAAAAAATTCCACCAAGAATTATTCTATTATTCAATCTCTGAATTGCAATAGCTCCAATTCTTGCTTGAGAATGCTTCTTCTATCTTTACCAATCTTCTTCACACCTGCAATAACAATTCTCACAACTCTATTCAACTTGCTTGAGATAAATAGGCTTTAATTAGCTTTGTAAACTCAACATGAGTTACAATTACAATGCACAAGCCCTATCCCTAAAAGGTATGCCATATCTCATGAAGAACAATGCTAAAACATGTGCTTCATCCATTTGGGCGTCCCAAACTGAAGCTACAACTCAACCTTCATTTTTTTGATAATTCCAAAGCTCTTCCTCAAAGTTGGTGCCCATCAAAGGTCCTACTTAATTGAGTCTTCAAAAATATCTTATCATGTATTAGAGGTAAATCCAATAAAGCATCGTGGGTGCCCAAGTTGGCTTCAAGTGCTTTATAGTTAACTGAAACATTTTCTCAACACCATTCATGCAAGAATGGTCATCCCTTGTTAACTAGAGGTAGTCCCTATTATCTGTCATACAACTCAATGTTATTAGCCATGCATTGCAAGTTAACTGAAGCTAACTACATGCAACTCAAAATAACCAGCATGCATGCAACTAAAGATAACTGAACCATAACTGAACTGAACTGAACTAAACTAAACTAAACTAAACTAAACTAAACTAAACTAAACTGATTCTGAACTGAACTAAACTAAACTAAACTAAACTAAACTTAACTAAACTTCAAGCATGCAAACATCAAATCCTAACTCCTAGGATCTTTTCATGCATTCAGAAGTGTTAATTGTTACTCTGTATAGTTAACTGAACACAAGGTGAGTTTCACCTTACCATGTGTGCACCCACATGCTCCTATTATTTAGGAATAATTGCAAATTTCAATTTCATGATTTATTTCATCCAAATAATTAATCTCATCCTAATCTTAGTGTTGTTGAACACATTCCAAGAATCTAGGAGATACATGAAATAATTAATGTTTAGGATTTGCAATTAAATGGCATCCTATTTCCAATAGTTTGGAAATCTTTATGTAACTCTTTCAGTTTAATCAATTAATATATTTTCTCTTTTTTTCCAAAAAATAAATAATAATTGTTACATCTTTTCATTTTGTGTTAATAAATATTGTAGATACTAATACTATGTGTTTAAAATTTTGATTCTATTAGTTATAAGAAAAAATGTTGTAGAAGTGTGTTCCTCATCATTAGTCTTAGTTTACTTTATAAGAAATCTCTTCATGACCATGAGTTCATTGATCCATTATCGATTAAGGAAAAGTCTCATGTATGATAATTGATGGAGGAATTTAGGAGGATCACTACAAGATTAATTCTTTGTTAAAATTAATTTTGATTGTCCAAAAATTTCTATTTTAAAAAATAAAATAATTAAATTATAAAATTAAAATTTAGAAAATAAAAAACAAAAAATAACAAGAAGAGATTAGAACTCTACCTTGTCAAAATATTTGACTTTTGTTGATGGATTTTGCTTCTCAATGCTAAATTCAATGCTAGGTGGTTTTCTTATAACTATCCTTGATGATTTCCATAAGATTCCTAAGGATTTTCTTAGGTTCCTCCTATTAGAGCCTAGCTTTGTATACCTAAAATTTTGCAAATTTAACCATGTTTACCCATGTTCTATATTGTATTTTTGTTAGCCCACCTTTAAAAGATTATCTAAGAGAGCATAAATGGGATTTTCCTTTGTTAAAAAAATACCTATTTACTCTATAAAGTCCAATGTATATTTGCGGTTCTTTAAGATCTTCAAAAGGTCCAAAAAAATATAAGTATTCAAGCTATATGGGTCATTTCCTTAAGTTCTATGTATTTTTTGACATGTTAGGATATCAAAGTTGTCCATACTGATATATCCTTCATATGAATCTCAATAACCCACTTATTCCCTTGTTGAAATTTATTTAAGTACTAGTTTTGTTGGTTTATCAAGTTGTCAAGGATGTCATTCCATCAATCCCATGTTATTAGTCACCTCAATAACATATTATTTTTGTCACCTTTTTCCATCAATCCCTAGGTCACATCACCCATCCTCTACCTTTGCAATAAATCATTCATCACATCCACTTTCCCTAGAAAAAAGTAACAATTTGGTGTATGTCAATTGACTATTACTTTTATATATTTTTTGCATTTATTTTATGCTTCCTATTTTAACTACTCAAGGTTGCCATGATCCTTCATATCATGGTGTTCTTGGAATGGTAGAAACTATTTTTGATTATTGATCTTTCATGTGTCATTTTTCCATGATTGTCCCACATTGTACCCACCAAGGACCATTGCAACCTTGTGTTATGTTAGAGAAATCTTTCTAGTTGTGGTTATCTTGCACTATACCCACCAAGTTCTTTCAAGAAATTGAAAAGTATTGGATTAACCTTTTATTTTTGAGTCAATATTATGTATAGGATACATCATCACCTTGGTTCTTTATACCCTAGTGTATAATATTGTAGTGTTGTAAAACTACACCCTATGGTAATTTCACACTTATCCATTTAGGACTACCCTATTTATGTGGAAAAAACCTATAAGTTAGGATTTCACGATTTTGACTTCATAGGTGACAACAATGAAGCACTAGTAGCCTGAATGTCTAATTTGTGTAAACTTTTGGTCAGAAACTTGCATGAAATATAGACATCTCCACGACACACTAGTGTTGGTGCAAGAGGAAATTCAAACTCTCGAAATTCGCCATACTCATACACTAATTACACAGGTAATCATTTGTTCTAACTAATGATAGATTGATTGAAAATTTCATATGTCAATTTAGATTCATTTAAATTTCACACAGGAAACTTAAAATCAAAATTGATTCAAACTCCCAAAATTGACTCGACATCTTGCTCTATCAACACCAAATTTTAACAACTCCAATGGTCATTTGTAATTTTATTTGAATTCTACAAATCAAGTACACTAAAACAATTACAATTCTTATTTGTAATGTCTTTATTTCTCTTATCTAAATCCTAGAGTTGACTCTCACTTCTTCTTACTCTTCTCTCAGAACTCCACATGACCCACTTATTTCATGTTTCACTCTTCAATCTACAATTTACAAGTGTGCAGCCCATTAATCGTCCACATCAACATTTTATTTAGAAAACTTTCACTCCTACCTCCCTTTGTGACCTATCCTCTACCCTTCACATTTGGCTGTGTGGCCTCTTTTTAAACTTTCCTCTCCTCTTTTTCAAGTCAATGCCCTCTTACCTTTCCTTCATTATGCATTTTCTGAAGAATAAAAATGAAACAATATCTCCCTCTCTTCATTTCTATCTTCTCCTCCTTTTTTCCCATGACCCTTGATTTTCTAATTTTCTTCCACACTATATGGTGCAGTCTGCATAATCTCTCTGGAAACAATTTTATTGTATTTTAAAATTTCATTACTCCAAAATGGGGCACGACCTATCTCCTCTTTTGGCACTGGTTTCTTTCATCATTGGCTTCCCCCTACTATTCTAAATGGCACATCCTTCATTCCTATGTAGTGCCTCAAATTAAATCCTTTTTTAATCTTCTAATGTTATGTAGGTTGTGATGTCTCTTTATCTTCATTTGTTAACCTCTTATTTTCTCCCTCTCATAGCCTTTTCACCTCCTCAATTTAAATCAACCCCTCTCCGAGTATTTATTTTTATTTGCATTTTATTTTGAAGATATCATTTGGAAAATGGTGCAACTTCTTAGATTCTTTTTTATTCATTTAAATTTTTATATGTAATTCCCTCATTAGTTTCTACTGAATAAGCATCGTCTAAATGTGATATGCAGGTTTGAAAGTATTGTGGTGGAACATTTTTTGTTGATGCAGATTACACCTATACCTAGATGCTCTTGCATTAAGCATCCTCAAACTTTTCGAGATTCAAATGTAAATATTATGCATTCCTTGCCTATGACACATGTTGTAGCAACAAGGATGTGTGTGTAACAGATCCTCCCACCCATGTAGCCTTAAAAAACTCCATTTTCACTCCCCTTTACACAAGAAGTCTCTTGATCTCCTTCTTCTTTCTCTCTCTTTCTCTCTCATTCTCACAATGAAGCTTTGTGGGATTTATTTCTCAAGCAATAGTCAAGACTCCTCTTGTATTCTAATCCATCACATCAATCAACACAAGAGGGGAGCCACAGGGTGTTGGTAATGTTCTCTTGTTATCTTATCTTATATATTTGAATTCATCTTTTAGTCATATTCATGAAAGGGTTTCTCCTCCTTGCAGGGTTTTTTTATATCATACATCTATTATATTCATGATAGGGGTTCTCTTCCTTATGAGTTCTTTTCTATCACATCTCAATTATATTCGTGATAGGGCTCCTCCTCCTTTGCAAGTTTTTTTTCTACCAAATATCTTTTCTTTGTGCATTTTTTTTTTATCTTGATTCTATCTAGCTATCCATGGAGGTGGAAGCACTGAAATGGGGGTTTGACTGAGGCAAGCCCCTAAACAACCTCCAACATTTTTCCCATTTTGTTTGTGTACAGATGAACAAGTTCAACAAGCTGGGTATTTTAGATTTTGGGTTCTTATTATTTGTTTTATCAAAGATGATAGTGTGAAGCAAAAATGTCCTTGTGGCACACTATTTTCCACTATTGAGAGCTAATCCTCTCAAAGGTACAACCTCTATTTTTTATTTTTTCCATTTTTGTAGACCAGAGATTTTAATTCTTTCATATAATCCTATAATTAAGTGATTTTGATATTCTTGTCATTTGTAACTTAATGTTTATTTGATTAGATTGTATAGACATTCTTTGTTGCTTAGTATGCCACTTGAGCTTTGATCTAAGTTGAAGCCTTTGAAAGAAGATTTGGTGAAAGCTTGCAGCAATGCAAGAGTTTGTTCGGTTGATGCAAGGAACTTTTTAGAAGGTATGAAGCATGAGAGAATTTGTTTTGCTTTGATTCCTAAAACTAACAGTGAAAATGTTGAAGTTCTTGTAGAAGTTGCAGATTTGTTGCAAGAGTTCAAAGATATTATTTCAGATAATGTTCCTGAAGGATTACCACTAATGAGCACTAATCTTCCTCATTAGTCACCAAATAGACTTGGTACCAAGAGAAATTTTTCCAAACAAAGCAGTCCACAAAATGTCACCTACAAAGAGTGAATATGTCAATAGATAAGTTGTTGATTTGTTGAGGAAGGGTTTAATCAAAGAGAGCTTAAGCTCGTGTGCAGTACTTGTTGTTTTGTCACTGAAGAAGGGAGGAGAATGGAGGATGTGCACAGATTCGAGAGAAATAAATAATATTACCATCAAGTACATATTTCCATTACCTAGTGTGGATGATATCATGTATTGCTTAAGTGGAGCAGAGTACTTCATCAAAATTAACTTGAAGAGTGGATACCACCAAATCCAAATTAGAGAAGGAGATGAATGGAAGATGGAATTCAAGACTAAGGAAGGTTTGTATAAGTGGTTGGTCATGTCATTTGGGCTAATCAATGCACCTAGTACATTTATGAGGTTAATGAATGAGGTGTTGAAAGAATCCTTGGGAAGATTTGTAATGTTTATCTAGATGATATTCTAATTTTCTGTAAGACTTTAGAAGAGCATTTGAAGAATATTATACTTGTTTTTTAGAAGCTTAGAGATGAGAAGTTGCTAATTAACCTCAAAAAGTGTAGCTTTTTGAAGAGGGAATTGGTATATTTGGGATTTGTTGTATCAGGGGAAGGCATCAAGATGGACCTAGAAAGGTGAAGGCTATTATAGAATGGCCAACACCAAGGAGTGTAACAGAGGTGAGACCATTTCATGGATTAGCAAGATTTTATAGAAATTTTTTCAAAGGTTTTAGTAGCATATGTGCACCACTAATTGAAACCATGAGGGGTGATAATAAGGAATTTAAGTGGACTACAGTGGTAGCGAAGAGTTTTGATTTCTTGAAGACTAAAGTGACCAAGAAACCTATTTTAGCACTTCCATATTTCAACAAGGTGTTCCAAGTGGGTTGTGATGCTAGTGGTAATGCTATTGGGGTTTCTTTAATCCAACAAGGAAAACCTATTGCTTACTTTAGTGAGAAGTTAAATGATGCTAAGAAAAAGTATTAAGTTTATGATCAAGAGTTTTATGCTATTGTTCAAGTAGTTAAGAAATGGAGACACTATCTTGTTCCCAAAGAATTTGTTTTGTTTACGGGTCACCAAGCACTCCAATACTTGAGTAGTCAAGGGAAGTTGAGTCAAAGGAACATGAAATGGGTTGATTTTTTACAAAGCCATATTTTTTTTTTGAAACATAGGAGTTGGAAGTCTAACAAAGTTGCAAATGCCTTGAGTAGAAGGAAAGCTTTTTTGATTGAAATACAGGTTGAAGTTATGGGTTTTGATGAGATCAAAGAGCTGTATGGAGACTTAGATTTTGGAGAAGCATGGAAGGCTTGCAAGGAGCCTATTGCAGCAAATAGAACCAAACTGTTGGATTATGTGATCTAGAATATGGTATGTTTTTTAAAGGTAACCAATTGTGTATTCCTAGAAGCTCAATGAGATTGAATTTAATCAAGGAGAAACATAGTGGAGGTCTTATAGGACACTTTGGTTTTGGTAAGACCATTGCACTTGTTGGAGAGAGGTATTATTGGCTTCAATTTTAGTAATATGTAAGAAAATATGTGCAAGGTTGTAGGGTGTGTAAGTGGACAAATGAGTTAGTCAAAACAATGGTTTATATCAACGACTACCTATACCTAAGAGGCCATGGGAGGAGATTAGCATGGATTTTGTTCTTGGTTTGTCAAGGACACAAAGGGGGCATGATTCTATATTTATGGTGTTGAACACATTAAATATTGGGAGGGAGGGTGAATCAATATTCTATTGAACCAATTAGTCATAATCCAACTAATTATCAAAACATATTTAACTACAGTAGTGAAAGAGTACATGAAGAAAGTCACAACACAACATAACACATGAAAACCCAAGGGAAAAACCACGGTGAGGATTAAATCACAATATATTATAACCGATTATAAGATATTACAAGGATCACTACTAAGACTCGATGTCCTTAAAAGGCTCATAGCCTAAAAATAGATACAAAACAAAATGCCTACACAATCAAGGTGTGAGCTGATACAAAATGCACTTTCCTTGTGTTGAATTCAGTTCCAATGAAGTTTTGGAAATAAAGCATTGCTTTGCTCTATAGTCACTCAACATATACTTCAATTATACACTTAATCTGACTTAACGAATATGAATTCACCAATATACATGAAATCAGATCCCATACACACATCATATATTTCACATCACACACCCTCTTTTTTCACATCACTAAACTATTTCATATATATACCTTATTACTAATGCAAACATCAATTAGGTGGGCCTAATTAGATGTAGCCCTATTTCACTTCAAAATACTTTGTCGGCATCATAAAAATCTTTGCGCTCAAAGAAAACAAGCAAAAATTGAATTAAGGTCAGAACGGATCTAAAATAGATCCCCTTAACATCTACAACACATTAATCTTCATAGCATAACTTCAAGCATTGAGTCGGCCAGGGAATTGACTCAACCACAAAATAAGCTAATCCATCCAATATCGATCATTCATGTAAGCATGTAAGAATTTTCCATTTGAAAAATTTGTAGTGTTGACACCTATAAACCTTCTCCCAAATTTGTAGAGTTTGAAACCAAACACTAGAGGAATGCAAACCAAATAACTTTTCTCAACTTGTACAAAATAAGCCAAAATATAGTTTTCCAAACTTTTGTCACTTGTAACATTCAATCAGATTAACTAAAATTGTTTAAACCTTGAACATAGGTGTATTGAGTAGTCCTAAACATCATATTGTAACAACATAAGTCAATCTTGAAACATGAGAGAATTGGGACAAAAATATTGGATCAAGATGACAAAAAAATTGTTTTACTAGATTGGGAAAAATTGACAACAAACATTGTTGGCATCAATGACAACATAGCAAAGGGTTCCTTCATCAATATTTCAACAATCTCCCCCTTTTTCATTAATTGAAAAATGTGCCAAAAATGAATTCCAACTTTCCAAAAAAAACTTCTCCCCCAAGCATAATATAAAAACTAACTTAAAAAAAATTGTTTCAACTTCTCCAGACATCTCCAACACAATTTTACGTCTAACCATCTCCCCCTTTGACATCAATGAAAAAGGGTGTGCTAAGGACACACACAAATAGAAAGAAAACTTAAAATGAAACAACTAGCTCCCCCTTAGGAAAGTATCTTCAGAATTACATTCAATCATATGTACAACAAAAACTAAAAGTAACTAAAAAGAAAATATACAAGGTGAAATATGTTCACCCAGAGGACTTGAATCACCTTCAAGTTCCTTGAGAATAGCTTCCCAATTAGATTTCACTTCATCCCAACTCCTTTTAGTTGTGACAAGTGCCTTATGCATTGATTCCAACTCCACCAAGCTTTCCTCTCCTTCCAGAGTAGTTAGATAAATATTTATCTTGTTAAGCTTTTCAATTGCAATTAGATCACTTGTAATTGGTATATGCTTGCACTTCACTAGGTCTCCAAGCTAACCAAATCACCTTACAACATCCTCTTTCTGCCTTTGTAGGGTGAAGAATTCGTTTTGCAAGTCTGAAATTGCAATCCAAGAGGCATAGCTTCTATCTTTTGTGAGATCATAAGCTATAGAGTCATTGATCAACCGTGACTCTATTGAGTCCATTAGGTCCTTAATGCCTTGAGTAGCATCTAAACATCTCATGCAATATAAGAGTAGTTTCTAGGCCTCATCTTCACACTCCTTTTCTTCTTCCAGGAATTTCATAACCTTGCTATGTATAGTTGCACATCTGTCCTCAATTCCAAGCAGTCTTTCTTCATCAATCCTTGACTCAATTTCATTTGCAGCTTGATCCTTTAAGATAGAAGTATATTCCCTAAATGAATCAACTAGAAACTTTAGATTCTCAATAGGTTTCAAATAATTATCAATAGTAGTACCAAGGGTTGCATCTTGTAAGGCTTTGATGGAATCATTAATTAACTCAATCCCCTTCTGATGTGTTTATACAATTTCTTTCTTTTCAGAGGTGATAAAAAGTGCCTCCAATCTCTATTCTTTGAACAAGAGGGATTTTGTTCAAATCAACATAGCATTTTTGTGATGGGAGCTAAACCAACTGGGGATGAATAACTGGTTGAATCCTTAGCTACTTGTTCAGATGACCCTTGAGACTATTTCTAGAGTTTTCTTCTAGTGACTTTGTTGGTTCTATGGTCATCAAGGATTCTTCTTCATTTCTTTCAACTATAGATTCTTCTTTGTTCTCTTTTTTCTCTTCTTCATCTTCTTTACCAGAGGTGTTTTCCTTTTTCCTATATTTTTTTTCATCCTCATTTTTATCTTTTTTATCATTATTCTTTTCATCTTGACCCTTTCTTTCTTCTCCATTTTTATTGTCTTCACCTTCATTTCCAACATCTTCATTTTGGATTTCTTTTTAATTTTTTGCATTATCATTGACATCATCCCTAACCAAATCTTTATTTCTTTCTTTGGTTGTGTTCTCAGTGTCATCCAGAGGAGCATATGTCTCTAGAGGGGCATGTGTATCAACATTCATATTCCTTGGGACGTCCAAGTGTGGAGTGTCATTTGCAGAATATGCATTTACCTCTTCCATTTCTTCTTCTTGAAAAATAGGTGAATTTGATGTAGAAGGAATATTTTCCTCTTCAACAGTAGTATTATCTTTACTAAGCTCCTTGACTTGAGCTATACCTAATGCAAGATCAACAATCATCCCATATTGTAGTGCCATCTTTCTTACTATATCAAAGGTTTCTTTCTTTAGCTTTTCTATGTTATCCTTCTCTCTAGTCATAAGAATAGTAACCCTTTGTTTTTCCCTAAACTATTACGTCTATGCTTCTAGCAAGGTAGCCTTATCATCCACAAACAAGGATGATCCCATCTTGTTCAAAGCATCAAATTTTATCTTGTTGTCTTTTTTGACTACTCTATGTCTTATTTTTACTAGAGCTTCCCATACAACATAAATTACTTTCTCCTTCATGTTGTCCATACTTTCATCCATAATGATCATATACTAAACAAAAGCATCTATAATGGTTTTCTGATCTTACTCACCAACTTCCTCATATAACTTGGCAGTGGTTTTTAATAAACCATTATCTTCTAACATATTGTTAACCAAGGATTCCAATATTATAGGTGGACAAGCACTTATCAGAGGAATCTTGGACTTCTTCTTTTCGGGATTTGAAGTTCCTTCAGTTTTTTTCTTCTCCTCTTTCTTCTTGTGCATATAAATTATGAAGGATTCTTTCTCTTTTTCCATCTCTTATTCATCATACAAATCTATAATATTAACTCCGGTGGACTTTTTGATTCAATATTAGCCTTTTGAGAGGCACCTTCCCCGCTGGTGGAAGCACTGTTTCTTTTTTTCCTCTTCAATTGTCTTTCTTCCTCTAAACCATGTTCAATTTCTTCTTCTACAACATCACTTAAGTTCCAATCTTTCGATGCTTTATGTTTCTTTAGATTCTTCTGGAGGTAGTAGGAGGTGCTGCCAGATGTACATTCTTCCTTTTTGAGGTTTGGGTGCTAGGTCCGGAGGGTGCAGTTACATCAACTACAATCAAAGCATTGGACTCCACCTTCTTTCCTTTCACAATAGTTGTGCCAGTAGGTTTTGGCATTGCATAGGCAGGGGTGGGAGTTGATCTCCTTGATATTCATGGTCTAGAAGACTTACCAATAGCTTCAACTGCTTTATCTTTTCTTTCTGTTGTAATTTCCATCAATCTGTGAACATCTTCTTTCAAGAGGCCATGCATCCCAAAGACTTTTTCAACCTCTTTGTTTACCCTTTTGGCTCTGGAAAGTGCTGAGGTCTCCAAGTATACTTCATTAGATTTCTCCTCATATGTACCATGTCTAGGTAGACAAGGGTCCTTAGGGCTACTTAACAACATTTCAATATATCTTTCAACCACTTTTTCATCAATTTCATATCCCATAGGTTCAATCCATGTTGTTTTGGGTTGTACCACCTCTATTATAAATTCATCGGCGGTGACAAGAAAAGTTATTTCATTTGCATATTTCTCCACTAAACTCTTAGGAATCCTTTCTCTCTCATACATTTTCCTTTGAAATATAGAGAAAAATGCAGTCATTGCATCGGCCTATGCATCGTAGTTTCCAATATTGTGTAAGTGATCAAAAATTTGATGTCCAACAAGTCTGCTTTTATCCCATATAATTTTCTTCCTTCCAGGTAACTCTCTTAAGAAGTATAAAAGCAAGCAAACAATTAGTGTTTCATATTTGAGAGAATATTTCTTTGTTTTGGTCTGCTACAAATTCTCCAAAAGTTGTTGTTGGAACAACTCACACAAGTCATTATCCTTCCCATTTACCACCATATCATGGATAACATAAATTGCAGTTGTAAATACTAAGTTATCTTTGTTCTGGAAATAGGTTTTGAGACCAACCAAGATAGATGCATACTTCACTACAGGATTGATGATTGGCTCAGTAGTTAATGCTCTTTTGTCAAATGTGGCACTAGTTAGCTTCATATAAATATATCATTCTTTACAAACTTCAACACAAGTATGGGTCTAGTATCACACAAACCAATCACAACCTTAATTGCATCCTTTAAAATCAATCTAGGTACATTA
This sequence comes from Sequoia sempervirens, assembly GCA_007258455.2. Classification (NCBI taxonomy): domain Eukaryota; kingdom Viridiplantae; phylum Streptophyta; class Pinopsida; order Cupressales; family Cupressaceae; genus Sequoia; species Sequoia sempervirens. Next base: position 28,023 of record VDFB02023602.1, read on the forward strand.
TTCCACATGAATTTATCATGCATTCTGCTCAGGGAAATCTTTACATATTTTGCATCCAAATCACTACTAAAATTAGGAAACTAGTTCCAAACATGCAACTTCTTTCGCACTAGGTTTTCATATTTAGGTTTTACCAAAAAAATTTCTCCAATCAACTCATTAGATCATAAATTCTTGAGAACTTGGTGATTGTACTCATCCAATTTGCACCGTATGTAGATTCTTGTGTCTTCAGTGGGAAAGAACTTAATCAAGATTTTTGAAAATGCACCATCGAGGTCATTCTCAAACACTTTCCATGAAAATATCTTAAATTTCAATATTATGATTGGAGTAGCGATTGCAACCTTAATTCTATCTTCAAATATTTGTAAAATTGCTTCAAATATAAACCCACAAAGAAAAGATAGCAATAAATACATTTTTTGCACTTCAACAGGAACTAGGGTTTGAATCAATTCACTTCATTTCACCTTCAAATACTCATCAATTTGCTCTACTTTCTTTCAAATGTGCAAAATATTAAAAATTGACTAGGGATTTCACTTTATATTTTACTGATCTGCACTATAATTGTATTTAATACCTCAAATTCCCAAAAGTTGGTAAGCATCTTTTTGAACCCCTGTAAACCCTAAAAGGCTCCGCAATATCTCAAATTTGCATATTTTCTACCGATATCTTTTTCTAAAATCTTAATCATACCAATCTACACCATATATCTTCATGTCACTGTTTGACACCTCATGATTTCAAGGCGTTGTTAGACTTTTCTATTACTGCTCCCCCTAAGCCTTCCATGGGTTCAATTTTTAGAAGAGATATCTACACCAAATGTAGGTACATATGTATTTGATTCATCCTTATTCTCAGGTTCATCCTTTTTTTCCAAATCTTCTCCATTTCTTTTTTTATTTTAGTAGGATTAATTTTCTTTACTGGATTATTCCTCTGTTTTGGATTAGTCTACCTTCCATTCTTGCTTCTGCATAATCTTGAAATGTTTCTAGGCTTGTTGCAATTGTAGCACACAACATTTTTCTAACCAAATTGAGTTCCATTAATTCTTGATTTGCATTGGTTAGCCTTATATCCAAATACATTGCATGTATAACAATAGCCATTGAAGGATTGAAACATTCTACCAGTATTGAATCTGTTCATCATCTATTTTCTACACTTAGCAGCTCTATGTCCAAATTTCTTGCATGAAAAACATTGTCTCAAAAAGGATCCAACATTCTGATTCATTTGACTTCTACATTCTACAGCCTTATGTCCAAATTTATTGCATGAAAAATAAATACCATTGAAATATGGGTACCATTGAGCATTTGGTTGTCTAATGGGAGGTCTTCTAGTGTTGCTTCTTTGGTTCTTGAGTTGTTTTCCATTTCCTTGAGTCTCCTTTTGATTGTCAAATTTGTTAGATGTTCGATTTGTTTTTGGACTTTGTCCTTCTTCAAGTCCCAATCCACCTTTAACCTTATAAGGTTTCTAAATCATAATCAATTCATCAAGCATTGTGGTACTTGTTTTGAATTTTTCCTCATGAGCTCATACTTTCTCCATATCAAACCTTAGGGTTACCACCTCTTGTTCAAGCTTTGTACATTCATCAACCTTGCTTTGTATTTTAGCATTCAGAAAATCCTTAATTCTCTTTTTTTCTTCCACTTGCACTTTTAGTTTGATGATGTCTTCATTTTCCTTCAATTGTTCATTAACTTCTTTGTGTCTCTCTTTGAACTTTTTGGTACATTCATTTGCTTCTCCAAGGATTTCCTTCAAGATTTTGTTCTCATTTTCAACTTTGTCAAGCTCTTCAAGAGCAGCTTTGAGTTCTTCTTTGTCAAACATGTAGTCATCTTCTTCAAATTCAATTGTAGAAATTTCTTCCAGAGGAATAGGATACCTTTTATTAGCCAAATGTTCAACTTCCAAGATCTTCCTCAAGTTGTTAGGCTTTTCAAAAGGAACAAAGCTCTGGTACCAATTTTTGAGCACCTAGAATACTAAGAGGGGGGGTGAATCAGTATTCTATTGAACCAATTAGTCATAATCCAACCAATTATCAAAACATATTTAACTATAGCAGTGAAAGAGTACATGAAGAAATTAATAGCAGAACATAGCACATGAACACCAGGATTTTTACGTGGAAAACCCAAGGAGGGAAAAGTCGTGCAGTGAGGATTAAATCATAATATATTATAGCCAATTATAAGATATTCCAGGGCTCACTACCAAGACTCGTTTTCCTTAAAAGGCTCACAACCTAAAAATAGATACAAAACAAAATGGCTACATAGCCAAGGTGTGAACTGATACAAGATGCACCTTCCTTGTGATGAATTCAGTTCCAATGAAGTTCTAGAAATAAAACACTTCTCTGCTCTACAATCACTCAGCATATACTTCAATTCTATACTTAATTTGACTTCACACATATGAATTTGCTAGTATACATGAAATTAGATCTCATACACATCATATATTTTGCATCACACACCCTTTTTTTTCACATCACTAAATTGTTTCATATATATACCTTATTATTTCCACATACATCAATTAGGTCAGCCTAATTAGATGTAGCCCTATTTCAATTCAAAATACTTTTTCAACATCATAAAGCTCTTCACGCTCAAAGAAAACGTGCAAAACTTGAATTAAGGTTGGCACAGTTCTAAAATAGATCCCCTTAACATCTGCAACATATATTAATCTTCATAGCATAACTTCAAGAATTGAGTCAGCTAGGGAATTGACTCAACCACAAAATAAGCCAATCCATCCAACATTGATCATTTATGTAAGCATATAAGCATTCACCATTTGGAATATGTGTAGGGGTTAAACCACAATAGTGGTTTACAAATTTTATGAGGAAGGAAATTTGATTTTTTTTCCTTTCCCCAAACTCAATGGGTTTGGTCGAACCATTCATTTGACCGAACCCTAAAACGCAAACAAAAAATATTAATATTTTAAGGGGTTCATTCGAACATGGGTTTGACCGAACCCCCCCAAATAAGACATTAAAAAAAATGAACTTGTCACTGTCATTTTTTGCTTTTTCCTGCTTTCCTTGTGCTTTGTGCGTGTGGCAAATGACGAATGTGAACAACAAATAGTTAACAAAAAATCGACTTCATCTCTCCGGTGAACGGAAAACTCGACTTCATCTCTCCACAATTCATCAACCCGACTTGCATATCTCACCAGGTTTGTTAAATTTGAATTTCATAGACTTCAAAATGCATTTGTTTGTGAAATTTCTAAACCCTAAATGTGAAAAATTTCAAATTTGTTGATTTGAAACTGCATTTGTTTGAAAGTTTCTAAAGCCTTTTCAACATGCACTATTTCTATGATACATTTCTACTCTGTCAAAAAATTAACATGCCTTGTCTATGCTTCCACATTTTGCATACATTTCTACTAGGGCACCTCCAATTTATTTGAGGCATTATATCAAACAGTTCATGGTAATTTTTGACAGAGTATGATAGAAATAATGTTTCCATTATATGCACCCTATATCAAACAACTCATTAACAAATTTATTTGAGGCATTATATCAAACAGTTCATGGTAATTTTTGACAGAGTATGATAGAAATAGTGTTTCCATTGTATGCACCCTATATCAAATAGTTCATTAACAAATTTATTTGAGGCATTATATCAAAAACACTATTGGAAATTTATTTGAGGCATTATATCAAATAGTTCATTAACAAATTTATTTGAGACATTATATCAAACAGTTCATGATATAAAGTTTAGGGTGCATACAATGGAAACTTGGATAAAATTCTTCATATTTTGCCTTTGAGTCTTATGACATTACTCCAAAAATGGTTGGTGAACTAAATGTATGAATCGAAGAATAAATTTAGAGGAAAGAAACTAGATTGTTTGAATGAAATGTATAATAAAATAGTTCTATTATGATTAGAAGGAATGAAGGTATTATTAAATTTTCTATTTTACAACTCAAAAGAGAAGAAAGAAAAGGGTGTGCCTTGTTTGTTGTTAATTTTTATTTAGTAAAAGTGAATGAGAACCATTCAAATGAAAATAAACCTCCATTACAAAAGTCTTAGGATGTCTAAATCCTAGAATGAATTCCTCATGTTTCCTCCTAAATGGGTGTTTTATTTTTTAATAGAGTTCATGCATGAATTAGCCCCTATATCTAGAGATCCCTATCAAACAAACACTTCATATTTGCATGAATTAAAGGATTGAACCTAAATGACATTTTAAAGAAAGGATTTATATGTTCTAGTGTCTTGTCATGGGATGCTCCAACTATTTTTATGAAAAAGAAAGATAAGACACTTTTCCAAGTTGTTTTGATTATGTATGTTCAATAAATAAACAATTAACATTAATATCCACCACCTAAAATAGATGACTTATTTTACTAATTGAGAGGGGTGGCCATATTTTAAAAAATAGGTCTAATATTCAATTACAATTAGCAAAGAATAAAGGAGGAATACATTCATAAAACTACATTTAGAACTAGGTATAGGACATCAAAATTATATGTTTGAGGCAATGCATATAAGACACCCATATACAAAATAGTACAAAAGAAAGAGAAAAAATGTAAAGAATGTGTGCTTGTAATCTATACTTGAGAGCATTAAAATTTTGAAATTAAACATAAAGAATAATAGGATTTATAAATTAAATACATGAGGCTATTATATAATATCAAAAAAGACTATTTTAAAGTTTAAATTATTTATATTTTAATTTTAGGGTAAATACTTTTGGTTGAATTTATGAATTAGAAATAGAAATTTTGAAAGGGCCCCACCCTTTTACAAAGACCAATAAAGAGACAAAAAAATGATCAATCATATTGGCATGGAACAACAACAAGAAAAATATAGTTGTAAGTTAGAAAAATAACATCCAATTAGAAAATACTCCACCAATAGTGGCAATGTATCTAATAAAGAGGGTCGTTTTCCCAAAAATAGTAGATCTATCATTTCACAACTCAAAATTCTTCAAGGAACTATATCTTATTGTGAACCTTATCCTTTTCCATGAATTCAAACCTAGTTCAGGTTTGTAATGGAGTTTCCATCTTTAGTTTCCAAACTTGAGACCAAAGGGAATAAAGGGTTCCTATAATCTTCTAAACTTGAACCTTCTTCATATTTTTAAATTATTAGAAGAAATGCCAAGAGGTGAATGTTGCAATTCAAGAGAATGGTAGAGGCAATGAACTCCAAATAATCCATCTGTAACATGATTCTTGTCTCTACCAATCTCCTCTAAATTTCTCTTGACAAGACCTTCTAAATTAGTCATGTCTACAAGAGGACCAACCACCCCTTGATTATGCTCAAAGGGAGTCTCTGAACCAAATCCTAAGGTAAACAAGGCTCCATCTCATCCTTATGCATTTTTTTCAACCTTGCCTTCATCTAAAATTCCTAAACCTATAAAGTACATAGCTATCTACACATGGTCCAACATGGTGAAAACACAAGAAAATCCTATAGCATGACATGTTGAACCCAAATAACCAAATTCAAAAATAATTTAATCTATAAGTATAAATAATTTGATGGTAGAAACTTTATACATATAAAAATATGATAAATGTGTGATTATTTTTCTTTCCACTCTATAAATTTTTGATGTGCTTGGCTATATAATTGAGATGATTCACTCATAGTAATGATAAAATTTAGTATATGAAAAAATATTTTTGAGACATCAAACTACCATTCTACATAACTCTCACATGGAAATAAGAATATTATTTTATTTTAACTAAAGAAATTATGTGTACTCTATCTTGAAAATTACTAATTAATTTTGAATTATATACTTATAATTTAAAATAAGAGCATCCTTTGTAACATGGAATAGATAGGTTAATTTTAATGAAATAAAAATGTGTTTTATATTAAGAAAAATTTACAAATATATGGAACTCTGGATACATTGAGAAATTGACTAAGATGTAACTTGTAGTGAGAGAATTAAGATGCTCGAATAATTTATATACCTTCTTTCAATAATTAACATTAGAAATTAATACTTGGCTCATATTGTATACCCACCTCCCAATGGTCTTGGAATGGATGCATTTAGAAGGAGAAGGATTTCAAAAGGCTCATGGTACTTGTGGACCCCTCAAAGGCATGATATATAACACATGAACTTTATTTATGAAATTTGGTCTTTAGTTGTTGGCTTTTAGTATGAATGTTATCTATAAGTGGAATTCTTAGTTGAGACTCCTCAATCTTCAATTGTTGGTTTCTAGTGTGATTATACAATATGCTCGCCAAATTGTATTAATTTATAATGTTAATTATTCAAAGAAGGTTTTGTTTCATAAGAAGAGACCTATGTTGACATATTCCCAGGCATGTTATTATCCAAAATGCATGACACTTCTTCACATCTCTACCAAGTTCTAAACAGATACAGATCTACCATTTCCATGGAGGAGATTGACGATTTAAAAAGAAAATATCATGCCATTTCTTTCTTGATAAGTCATGTTTGCATTCATGATTTGCAACTTCCATCCTCATCCAAAAAGAAATTATGTTATCGTTGTGTGCCTGATATTAACAAATCAAAACCTTCATTTGAGCATGATCGCCAAGACAAAGGTAAACGAGTGGAAACAAAAGAAAGTTCGGTTAATGGCTTTCAACATGTTGGTGGAAAATCTACATCTTTTACATAAGTGGCTTCCCATTATCGTACCTTATGTTTAAGGTTTTGGTAACTTCCATTAAAGCTATATTCGGTCACGGGTATATCTTAGTATTATATGTCTTCTTTTGGGTATTTTAAAGTGCATAAGAGAATGTGCATATGTAATTTAAATGCAAACTTACTGTGGCTTTTGTAATATTTTGTAATCAACACTATTATTTGTACTAGGGAACTTGCTCAGTTTTGAGATGCAAAATTTGGAGCAATGGATCATCCAGTTCTTCCAAATTTTTCCCGCCAGTATGTCCACTTGAACCAGCTATATGTAAAATATTATATATAAATAAAATTATAAGTGGTCTCCCACTTTTGCTTAAAAAAAAAAGTTTTTGTAAATGTCCACATCTTTTTCCTTGACACAGTTGCTATTTCTTAAAAGATTTCTTATGATTTTTCATAATGTTGTTCAATACTTTACTATAAATATTCTATAGTCATGCTCTTAAATGTCATAAGAATATGTCATAAGAGGGTTTCATCTTATAAAGCTATAATAATATTATATGCTCTTAGAACATCTTAGACACCTCCCTTGAAGCATTCAACAAATCACAAATAAATACCAACACAAAGTGAGATGCCTCATTTCCTAATATGAGGACAAAATAATAAATCAAAATATTAGGATGCAAGGTTGACCCACCTTTCCCAATACTTGGCTAAGCTTATCATCTATTGAGGAGTGGATCCCAACAACAATTGTGCTTAGTGCTTACAGTTACTAATCCAAGGAATACCTATTCATTTTTTCTTTTTATTGGTGGGCGCTCAACATCTCCCTCATCTCAGTTAAATTGTGGAATGGATTTTGCACTCCCTCCCTAAGACTAAAATGGCTACAAGGAGAATATGATATGGTGGAAAAACCAAAGTATGCTTGGTTTTAATTTCATAAACTCTAAAAAATAATTGAATTCCTACATCCTAACTAATAGAAATACCATGAGAGGGTTTCAGACCTATCTTTAGACAAAAATATTCTTTTATACTGACTACCAGTTCACTTGGACCAACTAAAGAGATGGTAGAACTAAGGGAAGTTCCGAAGGTATTGATAGATTAAAACCTGCACTTCTCATTCCATTTTCCCTCTCCACAACACCCTTATATTTAAGTAGATTCTATTAAACCTATCTCACATATCACCTCCCAATTCTTTTTTAAACTTTTCAACTTCTGCCCTTCATGCCCACACCCAGGTCCTTCTCAAGCTCACACCTCTCCCAGCCTCAAATTGGATCATCACCTTGGTTTCCTAATATCCCTCGCTGCAGTGATGTTCCTAGACCTCATCAAAAGTGGATACCGTGAATGATGTACTAAATCTATTGCACTACCTTACTATGATCTTAAGCAAATAATATACAGAGGCATCTAGAATAGAAAAATATGATCCCAAATAGAAAACCTGCTCAAGTTTCTTGAGAGCACTTACTAATAATCCCTTTCTGTAATGAGTGGTTGCTTCTGTTGAAATAAAACTTAGAAGATTTGAACTTAATTTGTGTGTAGAGGATCCCAATTAAGAGATAGGCTACATTGGATGAAAGGATATAAGGGATACAAATTATTTTTTAGTTATCTCAAACATATTTACATTCTCGAGAGTGGATAATATCTATCATTGATCAAGAGAGGTAGTTCCATGACAACTCTAATGATATTAAATCCATTTTCCTCCAACATTACAAATAATTTTTAATTGATCTAGTTGAAGGAGATCCACGTCAAGATATAGTTGAGGAAATTATTAGCACTTGCATACCCAAAATAATTGGTCTCAAAAAATAGGCACATTTAGATAATTTATTCACCCTTGAGGAGGTTGATATTTCCTTGAAGGATTTGAATACTCAAAAAGTCTTGGAATAGATGGTTTAGCTACACAATTCCTTAAAACACTATGTCCATTCATCAAGGAGGACTCTATGAGGTATAAAAAGTAGCTTTATCAAAGGAATCCATCATTAAAATTCTATTAATCAAGGGTTGATAAATTAATTCCTAAAGGGAAAAAAAAAATTATTTGAGGGTGGATACTAATTACTCTTCTTAATAACTCCTACAAGATTGCGGCTAAATCCATAGCTACAATAATTGAATAGATGACACAAGAAATTGTAAGACTAGAAAAAACTATATTTATAAGCTAGGGAGATTTAATTATAAAACTTGAATATTTTTAAGGTATCTCATTAGATTCTACTTACTCTAACTTAAATTTATAAAACAACATTAAAATCCATAAAACAAATTTCAAAGACATAATAAATTATTACAATATTATTTAAAAATCTAATTGTAATGAACATGTTGTAGTAATAAATATTCAAATTTTAAATCTATGAAAATATATATAACCAAATGATCCTTAGTTTTCATATATAATTTGTGATGAGAATATTGAATATTATAATTTTTTAGGCCACTCTTTAGGCACTAATTCACCATTGTTAAAATGATCCTTAGTTTATTCATTATTATTTTTTATGATTATAATTTTTTTCAATTTCTATTAAACCAAACTCAAAATAATGGTATAGATTAAGATTCTTGTCTTTATCATAATTAGAAGTTGTATAAATTGTTAAATTATATATTTTTTAACATATATAAAATGTATGGTTGGATTAGTGAGATATTTATAACAAGTATGCAATACATTTAATCATATAATTATTTTTGTAATAGAGATGAATAATTAAATAAATGCTATAACAATATATAAGAGTTAGATAAAAGAATTAAAATTAAATATATTAATAACAAATAGTGATACTATTATTGAGGGTAATATAAAGGGAGGTCATCATACTAAAATAAGTCGCAAATAAAATCACCCAAGTAAGAAAAGTATTTTATTGATAATCTTATTAGGGATGCTAAGATGGCAATAATTTTTTTGCAAGCAACAATGAGTTGACAAATAATAGTGTTTATGTGCTATGTAAACATGATATCACTATCACATTAACATTTCTATTATGAGTAAAGTTTAATATTATTTGTGAGTAATAAAATTGATAGAATGTTTGTATTAATTGTAGAGGGTGCCTTAATATCATCGAGTATTGTTAATACTCTTATCAATATTCATATTGATAGTTACCTTAATACTAATGTTAGCATACTTAACCTTATTAATGCTCATTGATAATTGGATAGCATTTTTGGCAAAACCTTTTATAGATGTTGAAATATGAGAGGAAAATAAATAAATAAATGCAAACCATATAATTATTCATGCTATTATTACCATCAAAAGTTACATATTTTGTACTTTAAATGCCATCATTGGGTCATGAGGAACTATCCTAATAATCATAATACCATATTGACCTTACTGTCAACAAGAAATAGAAGTAGGAACAACTCATTGTGGGTTACGATGACATAACCATTATAATGAGAATATTATTAGTGTAACCATTAAATTGTGATACTTGCAAATTTAATATTTAAAGTATAGTTAATAGTGAGAGATGCATTAATAATAGTATCACATTAGCAAGTTAAACCAACAAATTAATTAAAGAAAGGATGTTAATTCTATTGGAGATGGTTATTGTTGATTCAATTTATAGCTTTACGCAATCTATAAGTTTAAATAGTTTGATGGTATCTAAACTTTATACATATAAAAATATGATAAATGTTTGATTATTTTGCTTTCCAATCTATAATTTTTTGATGTTCTTGGCTTTTTAATTAAGATGATTCACTCATTATGTAATGATAAAATTCATCATCATATGGAGGATTTTATATTATCTTCCATTAAATTCATCCTCTTTATGAGATTCTTATGGAATATTGATATTCTAGTGTGAATTCTTAATTTTAGACATATCTTAACTAGATAAATTTAGGTTCAATGAAGGCAATAGAACTTTTTTTTCACTTACATAATCCTATTTTGAAGTTCATTTATGTTAACAACTATTAGATTAGATATTTTTATCCCCAATTATTTTCAAATAATTTTACACTAATCTTTGTTTTCTTATTCTTTCTTTCATTGTTTCATTTAAAATTTGAACCATTTAAGGATCTGCTATGTTATAGATTATAGTTGTCTTCCAATTCTTTTTAAATTGTTAATGGTATGAAAATATTATTGATGAGTAGATGAATTATTAGAACTGTTTTAGATATTTATATATTCTCTATATCTAGATATATTATTTACCAAGGTCTCATTGCTTCTTTAGGTGTACATATATATATAACATGGAAAATGAAGATGTTCCACCTATAGAAAATTTGTTTGGAAATACCACTAATGAGATTAAAAAATTGAGAGACTCATTAGCACAGGGTGCAAACCCGGGGATATATAGTGAACCATGCATGTTAATATTGCATAGTCTAGAAAAACTAAAAGATGAACTTGAGAGGACTAGTGCATATTCCCCAGATAGAGTAGCCGCTATTCTTTCTCACATGCAGGAAGAAGTACATGGTGATGTTCCCCTTAAACAAATTTAGGATAGTGTCACCAAAGTAATGATAAAAGCCACTTGTTTTTCATAATATCAAAATGTGCGTAAGGTTAGGGGATACCAGGTCATTAGATGTGTTGATCATGCTATGGCCTCATTGATCTACCCACGATTTCTTGCAGCACATGGTCTATACCCAAACAATGACCAGATTCTATTGTATTTTGTTCAGCAGTTGTATGTTGAGGTCCATTTGGGCCTCAAAGTTAACTACCTGGACATTCCACCATATGCTGGTCAGGGGCGTGGCATGATTGTTGATAGGACCACCTATCATTGAGTAGATAGACTACCCCCAGTGTTTAGGGTATTGGTTGGTGAGAGGTCTCCTGCTCTCACCCTAGCTCTAGCCCCCATAGCAGATGAGGTTATCGTTGCTTCCCAAAAGGAAGCAATTGACTCTGTAGGTGACATTGTGGCTGCCACCACTAAGATATCTGATGATCGTGTAGGTCAGTATTTGATGTCCAGAAATTCTTGATCCATGCCATTTTTAGCATAGTGGACCACCATGGATCCTTTTATAGTGGTTGGCATCCCTATTCCTACACAGCTTGATGCACTTACAGGAGATATGGCATGCATGACTCTACATTGTTTGGCTGAGGACCTATTGGAGCCATATGCCTGCATTGCATCAGACAATGGGATTGGTATAGATCATGTTAGAGATCATTTGAGATGCAGAGGTTGTTCAGTTCTAGGAACCCATCACTCTTAGTCGAGCACTAGTGCGCATCAGGATCCACCTATAGTTCATTCGGCAGCTGCACAAACTATGGTTTTGACTGATATGTTGATTGGTTTTGGTTCATCATTGTCAATGCCATCTCACCTTCATAATCCTCTAGATTCATCATTTCTGGCACGATATGGGATAGATCAGATGGATGCAGATGTTGATTCGTCACTTGATCGTTTGGTGGATATGGTGGAGGTGACCATTTCAGAGGACTTAGGTCATCTGATATCATATGATGTGCATGTATGTGTGCATGTGCATGTTTCAATTTTTTTCATTATTTTAAATTTTTTTTTTAACTAGATATTCATGTAAGTTGATATATATATGTATATATATATATATATTGTTACAGGTGGACATACCTCATATCACTCCTAGCCTTGGTCCAAATCGTGCATGATCGATGTGACTCAGTGGATGAATCTGCTGCCAGTGGACATGTCAGTTTAACATTTTTATATAATCACACATGTATATGTACATGCAATATTTATGTATGCATAGATCTAGATTGATATTTAAAAATACAAGTTCATTTAAAAATAACTTTCACAAAATTTATTTAATATAAATTATTTGTATTTAACACATCCTATACACAATTTTATTTGTAGGGCTCAACACATCCATCAGAGCAGGACCATTCTCATTCAAATCGCCATTCGACTTGGAGTAGACATTCATATTAGGCCATGCACACTAGATTTATGATCTTTACCACATGTATTTGCTTATATGATAATCTTTAGTATTTGAGATTTGATGGTCTCTAACTTACATTTGCTTATATGATATACATACATTTGCTTATTTGTTGATCTTTAGTATTCGACATTTGATGATCTTTAATTTACATGTTGCTTATATGATATGTACATATATTTTCTTATATGATATATACATATAGTTGCCTCTTTGCTTATACTATGTGTTATGTTTATATGTATTGAATCCCTTTACATGTATGTACATGTGTTTGCTTATGGTTTAAACATGTTTACACATAATATATGTATGCATTTGCTTTAAATATTCAATATACATACATGTTTTCTTATTTTATGATCTCTTACAACTTACATTTCCTTATATTCAATATACATTTGATCTCTAGTAGAATTTTAGGGAAATCAATGCCACTTTATAATTAAGTCCATTCATGTTGATCACAATAAATAATTTTTTTAAAATGACTTAAGCAACATGAACCATTGAGTTGAGAACAAGATATAATCTTTTTGACAAGTAACTTGAAATTTAGTTCAAATATAATTAAGAAAATTCAATTAAAATTATACCTCTATTACATGTTTTTGACAAGTAAGTTAAAATTCAATTCAAATATAATTAAGAAAATTTAATTCAAATTATACCTCTATTATAAATTTTTGACAACTAACTTGAAATTCAATTCAAATTATACCTCTAATATACATTTTTGACACTTTAAGAAAATTCTAAAATTACTAGATATGTTGTGCATACCTATGAATTAAATAACAACAAACTCCACAATGAAATAACTTGTTTGTTTACTACTTCATTCATTTAAACTAGGATCTAGTTATTCCACGTACACTAGAATAATTTTTTCCCATCCCATATGCATATAAATAGAAGCTTATTTTTCATTATTCTAGATATCAAATTGCAAGATTAATTCTCATTTATATCACTTGGAGCACAGATTTTGGAGAAGAAGTTTTTGAACATCTATCAAGGAGGCAAATATTGGAGCTCGACAACTTTTCATTTTAATCAATCAAGGAAAAATTTGGAGGATAATTTAACTAAGTTGGTAGAGGACTTGTTTTGAGTCATCTTTAATTTGAAGAAGAAAATGGGACAACAAAGAAAAAGAAAAAATGTGTCTCAATGAAAATTGTCAAATGAAGAAGAACAAAAGAGGCATGAACAAAACTTCAAAAATTATCATAGAAAGAAACAAGGTACATGCTTGTTTCTTCTCTCTCTCACTCTCAAGTGTGTGTTTAGGACTTTTACTTTGAAAAAACAAGAGTATTCATTTGATGGGATGGAATCCATAATGTGTATTACTCCACCCAATAATTTGGTTAGTACACCTAAACATAAATTTGTATGTGCATACACTTTGCATTGGCTTTCTTATTAAAATTAGAAATATTTAATGTATGACCATTTTTCAACTTACAATACCCCAACTTAAAATGTACTCTTAAACTAAAATGTTGTACATTAAGTCCTTCCCTACAAACCTTACACTTATCTTTTACCAATACCTTTGTTTAATGTTTTTGTCATCACATTATCATTGTTGAGTATTGCATCTACACAATTTTCTCTTTACTTTGTTCATGAAGAAAATGATAGTGTACTTCAATACATGCTTAGTTCTCCAATGAAACCTTAAATTTGTGTCCCTCACTATGCCACTTTTATTTTTATAATTTTTTCAACCACATTTTCACCTTTATTTTATGCTTTAAAAATTCCCATATATCTCTAACTTTGCACTTGAAAGAAACTATTCTTTCTGCACTATTCATGAACTACACCTCTTCATGGCCAATGAAGTAGCATTCTCATGTTGATATTTGGTGATCAATATCCCATATCCAATCTACATTGCAACATCTAATTAGCTTAATATTTTTCTAAACTCCATTGAATTTAATCTAATGATCAATAGTTCCTTAAAAATATTTTTTAAATATTTTAATAAACGCCCAATTCTAAGCTCTAGAATTATTTGAAAATTAGAACTCAAATTATACTTAAAGCCAATGCAATGTCAGGTTTTCTAGAGACTAACACATGTATAAATCAAAACTCAAGCTATATGTAGTGCCAAGGAATAATAGTTATATATGATAGATTATTCTTTAAATTATGTCTTAACACACATTTGTTTTGAAGGTTTCTAACCATCATTGCACTTGAATGACTATAAATACTTTTAAATGTCCTCAAGTCATCTTGGGCATGCAAGTTGCAATGTTTATCTGATCCTTGACTCCAATTCCTTAAGCCAATTCTTTTTGTTTCAATATTTGTGTTTGGTTTTAGTTGATTATTTGGGTTGTGTTTTATGTCCCATAATTTTTAACTTTTTCCATCTTAGCACATATTGGAAATTTATTTGAAACCTTGAAACATCTTATAGCCCAATTTTTTTGGGGTTCTTTGGATCATCTTGTTATACTCTAAGGGTTTCCTTTGCTATATCACTAGCCTAAAAGTTCTAAGTCACTTGTATGCATAATCCTCAAACTTTGATGCTTGGCATGGAATTTGACCTATGTGCATCCTATCCTTGGCTATGCATTTATGGATTTTTTTTCATACATGTGCATGTAGTTGTTTTGTGTCTTTGGTCTTTTCTTTTCATCACTTCAAAGTTCTCAAATTATTTTTATGTTTTATGCTCTAGGGATTCCTCAAGCTAGAGTCGAGCCAAATCTAGATATTGGATCAAACGGATCCGTTGAAGAACACATGGACCTTGAAGTTAGGGAGGAGACCCAAGTTCAAATAATGCTTATTGGAGAGGGGTCAAGATCACTTCCTTCTACTAGTATGGATGAGCATATAAAACTAGCACAAAATTCTCTCACTTATAGCATCATGTTTTATTAGTTTGTTTGCTTGCATACATAAACTTCACT
>VDFB02023603.1:0-24066 GCA_007258455.2 Sequoia sempervirens
CTTTTGACTCAGGTGTCTGTTTGAGTTGAAATTTTACAGGTGGTTGCGTTATGAGATAACAAGTGGATTCCCAACTAGTTTCTTAGAAAGCCATTAGAACCCGTTTTGCCACATTTTCAGGGCCTCAAACTTTCATCTTGACCCTCAAAATCCCAATTTAGTGTTTTTTTCCACCATTTTGAAAAATTGTTTTCGCTCATAACTTGAAATGCATATCTCAAATTTGGGATGTTAGTTGGCAATTCATCCTATCTCAATATTGGGTATTTCTTGAAAAAAATTTGGACTCCCAAAAGTATATCCATGAGGTTTCCTAAAATGGAAAAATTTAACAATTTTTGAAAATTGCCAAATATGGAAAAATCTAATTGTCAACACCTTCGCCCTTTAAACCTAGAAATCGGTGTCAAATCCAATCCAATCATGTCCTTAGAAATCATTCTAGTCTTCAATCCAATCCTCATCTAAGCTTTAATCTTATCCCAATCTGAGCTTAACCAAACCCCTAATATGAGCTTTAGTCCATCTACAGTCCAAATCTTTGGATATCAAACCAAATCTTAATATCCTTCTCTCCATCTCACATATCAATCTTCTCCTCATCTGTTCCATGTTGCACAAATCATCTAATCAAGTCCTTGGTCTTGTCCCCAGTCTTGTTACCAGCTTTGACCCCTCATCCTCATCCTCATCATCATCCATTAGTATCCTTCCCCATCCCTTTGGTGTTGTTTTGGGATGTATCCTTCCCTCATCAACAACACTTTTATCATCATCATTGGGAGGAATTCTTCCCTATCCCTTAGTGGTGTTTTGGGATGTATCCTTCCCTCCTCAATACCACTTAGTGGGATGTATCCTTCCCTATCCTCGTGTTGTTTCAGGATCCTTCATTCCCTCATTGACAACACTCCATCCATCATCAACCCATTTTGGCTTGTACCTTGACTGGGGAAATATCACCTTTTGTCCTAAAATCCATTTGTGCTTCATCCATCTCCTATCGCTTCTCCTTCTCTCTTGTCCATCACTTCGCATCATCTCCCTCATCTCATCTATTTCGAGAGCACACCCGTGTTCTCTTCAACCCGCATGTCCTCTCGAGGGGGCATCCTTAATCCCTCATCCTCATCTTCATCCCCATCATCTTTTTCCCAATCAATCCTTTGATGACTGGGGCATCTTTCCCAATCTAACCATCTTCTTCTAGGTTCTATATTTTAATATTCTTTGAAATGATGCTGCTTCATAGCACCATCTCCAAGAGGGGCAAAATGTAGACATCAAATTGGACACTTAATTTATCCAAATTTATCACTTTTTCGTCTAAACGTCCTCTTATCAAGTTAATTAAAGTAATATTACTATTATTTAATTAATACCGCTAATTCTACCAAATCCTAAAAGGTATTTAATTAATAATTAAATACTTTACTCTTACTAATCCTCCTTTCATCAAATAGAATTAAATAAATAATACATTTATTTAATTCCTACTCATAATCATTTTCATCTAATCTAATCTGTCTCTAATTTTTTCTTGTTAGGGATGTGCACATGCCTAATCGCTTGATTGGGATGTGTCACATTCTCCAACTTTTGCAAGTTGGCTTCTAATCCTCATTTATCTTCTAATTCTTTGATTAATTAATCTTAATCCCGTTACCTTGAATCAACTCTCTCCATCCCCCAAAGGTTTTAATTCCTTTTTATTCCTCAAGTCCTTTCCCATGCATCCTCTAGAACCTTTGACTTGTCACATCAAGTCACATGTGGCAAACTCCCACCTTTTGGGAACATTGTCTTATCCACTAGATTCTTCCAATCATTGTGAATTTAAAATTCACTTTTATTCACCCAAGATTCTTCCCATCTCCCAATGTACTTGCAAGGTACTTGTCCTTCCTCCACATCATGTACTTCTTCTCCACCTCACTTACACCTCATCTCCTCTCTTAGCTCACTTCCATCCACATGTCAAGATGTGAGGGTTTGTGAGTTCTCAACCCACCATAGCCCTTCATCTTGACCTTGTTGGATGAATCTCAACCGTTGAATTCTATAGAGAATTCAAATTCTTCTATAAATCCCCCCTCAAGGGCATTTTCAACACTTTCATTTTGAGTAACCTTATGTCCAATTTGCATTCTCAAGCATTTGCTATCATTGAGCCATCGATTTAGTAATTTTGCATTATCAATCTTGCATCTAATAACATCAAAAGTAATCTAAGGAGCATACAAATTCATCTAAATCAAGGGCCAACCAAAGAGTCTTCAACAACAAGGAAGGTATAATCGGTTGCATCTTATCTCATCTATTTTCCTTGTTTTATCACTTCATTTTAGTTATTTTGCACATTAGAGTAGGTAAAATTCTAAGGTACACAAATATATATAATATATTTATATTTTCAAATTATAATATTTTTATTCTTATAAGAAAATATGACTATCTTACATATAAATATTTATTATAAAAATATTTAGTTTATTAAATGTAAATAAATAGTACAAAAATTATTATAGATAAAAATTTTGGTGTATAAATTAAATTTAAAATAGAAATATAATAATAATAAATTAGTACTTTAAAAATAGAAATAAAAAATATTGTGATAGATAATGGTTCTTTAGTCTTTTTAATCTAGATTTAAAATGTATAGACTATATAACCATGTTTTGTAAATTTTTAAACTGTACATGAACTTGGTTAAATCCATGACTTATGGCTTTAACCCTCGTAATTGTAGATTTGAACTAATTTCCATGATAATGATATTTGGATGTGGATCCAATTATATCATCTTGAAATCCTTAGATGTACTTATAAACAAGTTTTACATGCGCCTTCAACTTATAACAAGAAAACTTGGTAGTGTGAAAAACAAGTTAGAAGTAGGTATGCTAGTTGTAGGAGGCAACTTGCTCCCATTTGTTTTCCTTAGTCAAGATTGTATGATCAATTTTAACAAGTTTGATAATGTTAGAATATAAGTAAGAGATGCAACTAATGTGACTATGATGATGTTAAGGATTTCATATTTTGATGTAATGATATTTGATACAATGAATGTTGGAGTGATCTAGTGCAAGGGCAAGGATTTGGCAATGTGTTGATGCAAAGGCTAATTTTCATATTATGGGAAGTTGAATGATGGTTGATAGGTGACCCTTTTGACAACTAAGTGCAAGGGAGTTTTCTTGATGATGGATCTCTTAGATGTTTCTTCTTATAAAATAACCTTGGGGTGATGTCTTTTTATACCTATCCAAGGTACATGATTTAAAAACTTTGGCATGGGAAACAATGAATCATGAGTAGTTGAAAGTGGATCATTATGGCCTCAACATAAAATTTGAACTTGAACAAAGTAAATAAATCATATAGCTATGTTATTGATCTAGGTTGGATTTACATATGTGGTATTGAAAACAAAGGAACTAATAAATTAGGATTTGGGAATTTTCTAAGTAGAGATTAAGTTTTATTTTTAATTATCAATTTGATCTTATGATGTTAATGAGAGTGTCAAATCAATCAAATCACGTGCTAGAGAAATACATTTAAGAAACTCTTACAAAATAGCATAAGAAAAAAGGTAAAAATAATCTTATATTTTATTCTCAATTTGGTTTTCATATAAATCTACATGAACACACATACCAAAGTAAAAAGAAAAGACAAACACAATTGGAAGCATAATAGTTAAAGCAACAATCTAGAGTCAAAATATGAATTTCACATAAAATTTAAAGTGTAATTAGTAATAATGTGTACCCCTTGATTTTTTGTGTTCCATGAAAGGGCACACACCAATTAAGGAGAGAGAGAAAGATTGGATAAAATATAATATCATAATATACCATGATAGTCATTAGGTAGAAAGTGACCATAAATATGATAAAATAAATATGCAGCATAAACTTGATCACTTGAGCATGAGAAAACTAAATTAAAATATAAAAAAAATTAAACATGTACCTACGATACATACCTTTTTGTGACTAATGTGAATTTAAAAGGAATATGAAAGATATATCCACTGTGTGACTAATAAGAAAATGAGTATAACCTAAATGTAGAATATGTAATATGTTGTAAGAGAGATAGGTGGAGAAATTTAACCAATGAATCCATTGCCATCAAATGTATCCATATCAATACACTCAAAATACATACATGAAGTGTGTCTCTATAAAAAAAGTGTTATGTAGAGATGCCAAGTGTGGTTTATACTATGTAAGAACCAACTGAGATGATATGCCATTCATTTTATTTATTTTTTAAATAATTCATGGTGTGTGATACATTTATGTGTAAACCTAACATACATGGGGTAATATTATCACCAAAGCCACTATACTTGACGAAGGAGCAACTCTCAGGTCTTCCCCCTTACAAGCTCAAACTCACACAACAACACAGGTTGACATAGCAAAAATGCGAGAAAACATAGCTTTCTTTTATTATTGAAATGTCAAATTACAACATTGCATGCTATCAAATGGGATTTCATTACATCATCTGCAAATCTAAAATAGATTTTCCTTAGACTCTCACTAGTCTAACCTCTCCTCTCCTCTCTCATTCTGGTCGGCTCGCTCTTCTCACCAACCTTCAAGCTACTCTGCCACCCTGCCTTTTTTCTCTGGCTATCTCACTGCCACTATATAGCATTCCCTTCCTGCTTGTCGGTCTCATCGTTCTTCACTCCTGTGTCGTAGTATCACCATGCAGTTACCTCACTGTCAGTAGCTTCCAATCGTCGACCAATGAGTATTCAAAATTACCAGGCAGTTGTCTCATTTTTTAGCTTCGTCAACCATTTTGGCCAATGAAAAAGTATTCCACAACAATGATGTGGAATGGAATCAAATCTTTCCTCACCAAGTGTCATGACCCCATTCGTCATCCACTGCCATTGACCATCCCCATGTGTCCACCACTATCAAAATGTCGAATAGACTTTCTTCAAGGTCCTAGCAACATGTCAATGTCTCACCGATAGGAAGGTTATCGAGTTGTCGAAGAGACATCCTTCAAAGTACTACCGACACCACTCTGTATCATTGATAAATCATCCTTTCACCAGCATCATCTAATATATCTCGTGCAATTTGCACCGTTTCTTGCTCAGTCTCCACCAACATCTTAGCGGGGCTAGCGGGCTACTACTACATGTACACTTCTAACATCACCATCCACCATGGTCACCAGTCGATTGGTTCCTTCCACATGTCATCTTTTCATTTGTTATGCCTGCACGTCATTCTGATTCCACTTCATTGCCACGTCACCGCATTGTAATCCGCAACAAGGATGTGGATTACCTAATCTCTCCACGCCATGCATCGAATTTGTCACCTCTGTCACTCACGTCATCATGACTGGGTCCCACTCTATAGGCTACCCTCTTATCGCCATGTCGAAGAGACATTCCTCAATATCCCGACAATATTCCATTGTCTCACCGACAATGCTTCCCTATGCATTATTGCCCCATTGAGGAGAGTTCTCCCAGACTCCTGTCGATCCATCCATGTCTTGCCGATAAGAAAATTATCGACCCGTTGAAGGGACTTCCTCCAACATCACATCGAAACACTTCGGTCACACGGATATCGCGTTGTCGCTGGGATGGGGAGAAACCTCCTGCCGATAAGCCAAAGTCTTGCCGATGAGGGAGCAATGCTAGCCAAAAGGGCTGAAGTGTGATGCTCCTGCATCAATACTTAACATCACTAACATTATAAGAATATTCACTACTTAATTTCACATGATTAGCCTCACTATATGGATTAAATGCACGATCATGAATGTTCTCAACTTGTAGCATCTCTTTTTTCTATAAGATATTGAATTTTATACTTGAGTGTGATGAATTTACCAAGCACAAAAAATATTTAGCCATATGTGCTGAGAATTTAGATATATCCATTGTCTTCACAAGATTCAAAGCAATATTTTTTTTACTATAGCACATGGAATAACGCCTAATATAGTGAACTCTCTAATTCTCTCTAGCTTGATGTGTACATTATGAGCCTCATTGAATGATTAACATTAGATGCAACCTTTTCTCAAAAAATATAAATATTTTATTGATGTTAAATCTTGGGAATAAGGAGAATTATTAGACATGTGATGACACACACAAAAGATAATTTTCCAATGAATTACACTCGCATTTGCACACACTACCATATAAATTAGAAAATCAATATCAAGACTCCTTTGAGTAATGAAAGTTAACCATTAAGAAATAAAATTTGAAATTCATCATTTAACAATGTGAAGCTAATATTAGTGACCATAACATGCAATATCAACATATATTCCTTAATTATCTCATATTATTATTGCTTGAATTTTATGATTTGAGTGATGGTAGTCATAGGCTCAATATTGCAGAGAAAATGTTTCATATATTTTCTTAAATTGATACTATAAGTTATAAGATTGTGAGGCAATGAATAAAGCCATGTACATGCATTTCTCAAGTTCCTTGTAAAAAATATAATAATTAACTTTTGTATCATGAAAATAAACCAAGAATATGGTTGTAAGGACCTTATATGAATCACCTTTGCCATCATAATTTATAAAACAAGGTGCCTCAAATCCATGTGGTGAAGGAAAAGAAAAAAATTCCTATTCCAAAGGATTGTATAGTATCTTACAAGTGTAATGTCTATTTTTAAATATTTTCTCAAAATCATTAGTAAAACTATAAAAATGGTCCAATCTAATCATGACGGGTCTCAATTATTGTGAATAATCATGCTCAATATTCCTAATATCTTGATGTGTATGCAAACAATTCATAATAATGGAGGAGGATGTAAGAGATTAATCATTCTATAGTTACACATTGTCCTCACATAAACCAAGTGAAAGATATAATATATCCTCATGTTATTCTCCTTATTCATGCATGTATAATTTTTGTTTGTGTTCAATATTATTGGGATAAGGCATTGCATACTTTGCATAGAAATATTTGATATTTAATAAAGTTGTGGTCCTTGTTAATGTGGGATGCGACATTTTGGAAGAGATAAATAACTTCCTAGGAGATTATTGTGTGTAACATTACAAATGCATTTAATGCTAGTGACGCATTGAAGAAAATGTATCTAATATTTGAGGGGTCATGGTTTATTGGGATTATTTGAGGAATGATTTTTATTTATTAGGTTCATTCTAGAATACATTCAATATTATGAAATAAATTTATGTATTGGGTCACATGTTACAATTCAAACTTGGGTCCTAGGCATGAAGGGAGAAATATTGTTGCCTTGGAGTGCATTTTGTCACATGTCTTAGTGGCATACTTGGGCACCCACTATGGAGATGCAAATGGTTAAATTGGGTGTATGGATTATGAGTGTTTAGATCATTAAATAATGGTAGAGAAGGTGGTTGGGAACTTCTAGTAAATTTTCACTTGCTTATTGCTACCTTTCCTATATGTTGGGTCCAAAAATTATTTCTCATACTTTTAGAGGGATTGCTCTACTTAAAGGCTAGGGAGTTATCATTCCTAAAGATGGATAGACTAGCTCATAAATAGGAAATGAGTGATGAAAGTCCAATTATTGAGATTGGATAACCTCTCCTTCACTTTGGGCTCAATTGAACCTAGGAGGGGGTTCCTAGAGGTAATATTTAACAAGATTTAGTCACAACTAAACATATTCATGGGAAAACTATAGTAGTATCCAATATACTAGGTTCCAAATGTTTTCTCTAGACTAGGGACTAACTTAATATACAAATAACCTCTATTAAGATTATAATGCAACACATGATTATGAGCATTTTTACTAGTGTAGATTATATATCATGATTATGAGCCTCTTTTCTATCTATGACAATCTATAGATTTTAGCAAGATGGTAGACACTAGAATCCACATAAACACAGTGTATTTATATGTTGTCCATGCATCTTATTTGTAATTTAAATTAATTCAATAATATTAATTTTATACTTTTCTAATTTTATTGTGTTGATTTATTAATTTAATAATTTTACACACAATTTAATAATTTTTATTATATATTAGTATAGTATTAAATTTATTAATTTCATAAATTTATTAGTGTATTATATATATATATATATATATATATATATATATATATATATATATATATATAGTTGGTGAACCTTGTTTAGTAACCTAGGGGCTACAAAAAAGAATGTTGAAAGCTTAGATTCTAGTAACTATGAATTAACTAGATCCATTTAGGCTACAATTATCCATCACAATTTGAACATCCAAGAAATTCCAATGAAGATTCAATTTCAAGGGAACATATTCTTTTCCAAAAAAGTGTCAAAATAGAGACCACACAACCAACATGTATAAATGGGGTGTTTCAAAGTTTGAATAAATAAATTCACAAAACACTCATGAAATTTTATCATTTCAAAAAGTTCCTAACTAGATCAACAATTACCTTAACCATCCAATATGCATTAAAACATATTGAGGGAGGGAATTTAAAATGACTCTCACCCTATAGTATTTACAATAACAATATTAATGTATAAAAAAAACCTTAGCTTGGGATGGTGGAGAAAATTACACAAGTCCCACAAAAGCCCCAACACTTCCTCTACACTTACTAAATTTCTCATCATTAATAAAAGGGATTTTAGTCAAATCCTCCTCATCTTCATTCTCACAATAGATAGAGTCATCTAATTTAGCATCAATTGAATGATTAATCTTCATCACCTTGGTGATCTCCTTTAGGCCTCTATTCATACACTTGTATGGCTCCTTTAGGATATGGAAGTGCTCTAAAACTAAAAAAAAAAAATCCCAAACTTTTATTTCTACTCACTCGATGTCATTATGAAGAAGGTAGGTATTGAAAAAATTCAATAACATGGAGGCATAACTCAAGGCTTTGTCACATAAAAAATATTCCTTCTTCCCAAATATTTCTTGATTCTATGAGAAATTTAATCATAACTTCCCTTATCACTACACAAGGTGACCCATCAATCTCCTTGGCATATTACTAGATCCCGAGAATCCAAGTGCATAGAACTAGGCTTGAAATTTTCTTCTCAAGATATGAGATAAGATTAATTATCATGATAGTGCTAGTATCTATTACAACTGATCCTTGATAGTTACTATTATTTTTATTCAATAAAATAAAAATACCAACTTAATAAACCACCATCATGGTGACAACTCTATGACACCAATCAAAACATTACAATAGAAGGCAGTATACTCTTGATGTAAGGGCCATCTCTAGAATCAGACCTAAACCTCAAGGGTTCATTTATGATGAAATTTCTTTCATATCCATTATGGGAATAAAAAGATTCATAGTTCACACACTATGATAGAGTGAGTTCATACTCTCCTCTTGTATGGGATCTTTGATGTTTATTTTAAACCATAGCTATTCATTAAGCATAATATTTCAAAATTAGTCCAATTAAAATAGAATGATAACATCACATTCTTGAAAAGTGTTGGTTCCATATCAATCATTAGAGTACACACACACAAAACCACATAGGGCCAATATCATTTCAAAATCCTAAGTTCACACACAATGGAATTTGTTTAAAGCATACATCACTTATACACACATCACAAGTACAATAATGACTAGCTCATATGCACATCATAAGTACAATAGTGACTAGCCCATACACACACAATAGGTACAACAATGAATATCTCATATACACATCACAAGTACAATAATGACTAGCTGATATGCACATCACAAGTATAATAGTGATTGGCTCAAGCATACATCACATATCTCTAGTGTGAACAATCCACACATACATCACATGTTCACATAAAGATCAAGTGACACAATGAAAGTGGATGCAATCTACTATATGTATCATCTCACTACTTGGTTCACTAACACATAAGCCCATAAATAGATCTCATATGTAAAAGGAATGTTGGTGCATCTCATACTACACTATGGGTGCCATCCTTTTCCCAATTCACCACCATCTATGATGACAATAAATCATTCCATACTACTTGATGTCCTCATTGGTAAGGAATAAGTGTTGGAAACACAAGGGAAGACAACTGAGAGGGGGGGGGGTGAATCAGTTGTCACATAATTTCAAACTTATTCAACTTATTAACCTTATTCTCAGATTTGATCAATAACCATGAAAGCATAAATGAACACATCAGAAACACACATAACACCAAGATTTTTTTACGTGGAAACCCTATTAGGGAAAAAACCACGGTGGAGGTCAGTCCACAAGATTATAACCTATTAAAAGTATAAGGAAATATGAATGGGGAATGCACATGCATTCAGGAACACTGCCTAGAGCTCACCGCTCAATTAAAAAAGGAAGACACACTATCTTACAGAAAGATTCTGATTACATCCATTAGATTTGAACAAAAAAATAGCATATGCTAATGCTTGATTACAGTTCCGGTTAAGCTCATGAACACTTCTTCACTCTTCTTTATTCTTATTCACACTCTGCTATGCCTTTGTATGATTTGAACAATATTTACACACAGGAATCACACACTCTTCTTCTCATTCCCTCCAAAATGATAAAACAATCACTTATATATATCCACAACAAGAAATTACATCGCTACAAGTTGGCTTCAACAAAAGAATAAAAAGAGTATAAACAGTTGGCCTAAAACAATAAAGATTATTCATGTGGATCAACCAAGGTCGGCCATAACATAGTGAAGACCCAAAATAACATCCTCAAACATGAACCACTTCAATTAATTACACCTCGAAGATCCACAACACCTTACAAACACCTTGTCGGCCAAGAACATGAAAAGCATGAACACACAAGAGAAAATCTAGGATCACGAGCACAACGATCAATGTAGACTTGTAACACAGATAGAGAACAATCTCAAAACATCCACAAACATCATGAATCACTAGAGAAACATCCACAACAACTGAACCTACTAAAATCTCATGATATTCATTTAGGAACACAAATTGAAGTAACAGAAAAACTATTAGAATACAAATCTTCATAACTTGACCAAATCTTCACGCGGATCTCTGAAACTCGACGTGGATAAACTAGATATACTCAACAAGAAACCATTTAGTCCACAACCTATGAACAACAACATACTGAACTCACCGATAGAATGAACTTCACTTCACCACTGACAACTTGCAACTCTCTTTATTATAATTTTCTCAATATCCTTGACATATACAACTTCTAATGCATTAATGCTAATAGTGTTGACATCAATGACAACCACATATTAGCAACACAACCACAACATCCAACAATCTCCCCCTTTGGCATTGATGGCAACACATGATGTGAAAAACACCATCAATGCAACAACACTTACTCCCCCTTAGATTCTGACTCTTCTCTCCTCAACTCATCCACACAACTCTTCTCCTCACAAGGTTCTCTCTCAAAAAAAAATTCACATTACTCTTCTCCCCCTTTGACATCAATGTTAAAGATATCTTCTATACAAGCTCTGAACCAAATATCTGAACATCTGACTACTTCCCCTGAGTAGCAGCTACCACAACATCAATCCAGATCAAAATATGACCATGAAATGCACGAATTGATGCAAGTCAATGCATCTTAGTTCTGATTAGGAGGGGTAATCACCCCTAACTTGCCTTTGAGATACTCAAAAGTATCCTTAGGAAATGACTTGTTAAAGATGTTTGTAATCTACTCCTTAGTAGGCACATACTCCAATCTGACTTCCTTTTCACTTACTTTCTCTCTCAAAAAGTGAAACTTGATAGATATATGTTTGGTCTTTGAATGCAACACCAGATTTTTAGAAATGTTAATAGCACTTGAGTTGTCACAGAATATAACAATAGGCTCATCATACACAACTCTGATATTCTTCAACATCTGCTTCATCCACAATACTTGAGTACAATTATTAGCAGCAACAATATCTTTTTCCTCTGTAGTAGATAAAGAAATAGCATTTTACTTCTTACTTAACCATGAAATCAACTTCTTGCCCAAGAAAAATGCTCTGCCACTAGTAATTTTCCTGTTATTCACATCTGCTGCCCAATCAACATTATTAAAGGCACTCAAAGTAAGATCATCATCTTTAGAATACCACAGGCCAAAATCAACTGTTCCCTTCAAGTATCTAAAAATCCTCTTCACAGCAGTCACATGAGATTCTTTAGGATCAGCTTGAAATCTTGCAACAATACACACAAAATTCATGATATCAGGCCTAGTTTGAGTCAAGTAAAGCAATCCACCAATCATTGATCTGTATCTAGTCTAATTTTCCTTCGGAGAATCATCATCTATTGTCAACTTGCATCCGGTCACCATGGGTGTACCAACTGGCTTTGATTCTTCCATACCAAATTCTTCAACAATTCTTTCACATACTTGGACTGAGATATAAAGATCCCTTTGTTTGACTGAGTAATTTGCAATCCCAAAAGGAATTTCATCTCTCCAATCATTGAAATCTCAAACTCGCTCTGCATATCATCAGCAAACCTCATGCACAAGTTATCATCTCCTCCAAAAATGATATCATCAACAAAAACTTCCACAATCAAATCTTTATTATGATCAATCTTGAAATACAAATTACTATCAACAGTACCTTTGTTAAGTCCAAGATTCAACAAGTACTTATCCAATCTAGCATACCATGCTCTAGGGGCTTGCTTGAGTCCATACAATGATTTCTTCAATCAGAAAACCATATCTCCCTGATCAGTCAACTGAAATCCATCCAGTTTCTCAACATACACCTCTTCTTCCAACTCGCCATTTAGAAAAAAAGTTGACTTGACATCCATTTGATAAACCTTGTAGTATTTGTAAGCAGCATAAGCAAGAAACAATCTCACAGCTTCAATTCTAGCAACAGGGGCAAAGGTTTCTTCAAAATCAATACCTTCCATCTGTGAATATCCCTTACATACCAGTCTTGCTTTGTCTCTAACCACTTCACCTTGTTCATTCAATTTGTTTCTAAAGAACCATTTAGTTCCAATTACATTATTATCCTTAGGTCTCGGAACAAGAATCCATGTATCATTCCCTTTTTCTACCTCTGTTGTTGTGTTCCTCTTTCATTATGCTTCCAACCCAATGTTCATCTTTGCATGCTTCATTCACATCATAGGCTCCGGCCTTTGAAATTAAACAATATTCTTCTACAATCCTTTCTCCTGGTCTCAACACCTTTTGTTCTTATCACCTATGATCCGACCTTCTAATGATTCACCCATACCTTTGAGTCTTAGGCAAGTATTCTTGAATTTCGTGCTCTTTCCTGTCACTTCTTGATTCTCTCCTCCTCCTGACCATCTCACCCACTATCCAAACTCACTGTCTCCCAAACCTGACCTCCCAAGTTCTGTGCCCACCAGTCCCCGGGATCATCAAAAATCATATATAATGTCTCCTGGATGGTGCGGTGTATGTCTTCATCAACCCTTGACATTTTAACTTTCAACCATTTTCCTCAATCTCTTATTGTAACATTGGTAGGCCTTGCTATTAGTAGAATATCCCAAAAAGATACCTTCATCTCTCCTAGCATCAAAATTTCCTATATCTTCATCTCTTTTGATATAACATTTTCTTCCAAAGATCTTGAAATATCTAACAGTAGGCTTTTGACCAGTCCATAGCTCAAAAGAGGTCTTACCAGTATCACCTTTTATTTGTACCCGGTTAAGTGTGTACACAACAATACTCACAACTTCTCTCTAGTAGATATGAGGTACATTTCCTTCCAACATCATAGTTCTGGCAGCATCTAGAATTGTTATGTTCTTCCTTTCCACAACACCATTTTGCTGAGGGGTCCACGATGCAGATAATTGTCTCTTTATTCCATGTTCTTCACAAAAAGAATTAAACTCTCCATAAGTGAATTCACCACCTCTATCTAATCTCAGACATTTAATCTTCAGACCTGTCTTTATCTCAACTCTAGCCTTAAACATCTTGAACTTTTCCAGAGCTTCAAATTTATCCCTTAAGAAAGTAACCCACATCATTCTTGAATAATCATCAATAAACAACATGAAGTACCTATAACCTTGTAAACTTCTGACTCTAGAAGGACCACACAAATCGGTATGCACAAGCTCCAACAATCCATTTGAATTATGCTATTTGCTCTGAAATGAAATTCTAGTTTGCTTTCCTAACTGACATTCTTTGCATATGACATTTGTAGGTTTCATCAACTTAGGAAGATCCCTCATAGCCTTAGTAGAGCTTATCTTGACAATATTATCAAAATTAACATGACACATTCTCCTATGCCACAACCAGCTTTCATCAACTTGAGCAATCAAACAACTTTTACTAGCAGCACTTAGGTGAAAGATATTACCTCTTGTTTTTGTACCTGATGCAATCACATTTCCAGAATTTCCCAATATTTTGCACTTTCCATCTTTGAACTGAAGATTGTATCCCTTATCAACCATCTATCCAACACTTAAAAGATTATGCTTCAAACCTTCAACATACATGATATCATCAATAATATGCTTACCATAAGGAGAAATGCATCCTCTTCCACGGATCACACCAACTTTGTCATCACCAAATCTTAGAACACGACCATCATACTTATACAAGCTCACAAACTTACTTTTATCTCCTGTCATATGATGAGAGAAACCACTGCCAATTACCCATTCATCTTTCTCTTCAACTCGAGTAACTAGGGCTTTCTCCACATTTGTATAACTAGCAGATCCAATAGACAACAGATTATTTTCCTTGATAGCAATAAATACAAATTCATCTTCAATTGCATTCCCTTTATCAGATTCATCATCTATCACACCTTCATCAGCAACATAATAACACTTTTTTTGAAATTTAGGCTTGCTATGACCTGGTTTAGGAACTCTCTCAGGACACCTTGATGCAAAATGACCTATCTTATTGCAAGAGAAACATTTAATAGGCAACTTCCCTTTATACTTACCTTGTCCTCTGGCTTCTCTTTTCACAATCAGTGCTTCAAGCTCTTCTAGCTCTCTTTCTTCTTCATCGATCTGTTTCATTTCATTCTCATACTTGAATGTCTTTCTTGATGAACTTTCACCCGGATCATATCTTTGTTTATCTCTTCCAAAAGTAGTGGCCTTGAATTCAGATTCTACCTTAGGAAGGGAATCACCAAATTCACTCAACTCAAAAGCAATAAGCTTACCAATCAACATGTCTCTGGTAACATTTGTCACAATCCAGAGCTCTTCAATAGCACTAGCTTTGACTTTGTAGGAAGTAGGCAAGGATCTAAGAACTTTAGCAACAATATTTGATTCATCCAACTGTCCACCAACACATCTGATACCACACACAAGTTCATTCACTCTTTGCATGAAAGTAGTAATGTTCTCATCATCACCCATTCTCAACAATTCATATTTTCCTTTTAGACTTTGTAGCTTAGCAATCTTCACATTAGCATCACCTTCATACAAAGTTTCCAACTTTTTCTAGATCTCATAAGCAGTCTTCAAATCCATCACATTTTTCATCTCAATATTAGTTAAAGCACTCAATAATGCCTCCTTGGCCCATATATTATACTCAGCATCTCTAATCTCAGTAGTAGTAGTAGGACCATTCTAAGGAATAACATACCTATGACTTGTAATAAACCAATAGGCTTCACCAATGCATCTTATATGGCACTCCATTCGAGTCTTCCACAAGGAATAATTTGTTCCATCAAATCTCAGACTATCCTTCTTATAAGTCGCCATCCTGGATCACCTCAAGCTGTTAAACTTCTTCCAAGGAACCTTACCGATAAATTACAATTGTTGGGTAACACAAGGCATTAACCGAGAGGGGGTGAATCAATTGTCACATAATTTCAAACTTATTCAACTTATTAACCTTATTCTCAGATCTGGATCAATAACCATGAAAGCATAAAATGAACAACACATTAGAAACACACATAACACCAAGATTTTTTTATGTGGAAACCCCGTTAGGGGAAAACCACTATGGAGATCGTACCACAAGATTATACCTTGTTAAAAGCATAAGGAAATATAGAATGGGAATGCACATGCATTCAAGAACACTACCTAGAGATTACTACTCAATTACAAAAGGAAGACACACTGTCTTACAAAAAGATTCTGATTACATCCATCAAATTTGAACTGAGAAAAATAACATCTGCTAATGCCTGATTACAGTTCCGGTTAAGCTCATGAACACTTCTTCACTCTTCTTTAATCTTCTTCACACTCTACTCTACCTTCGTATGATCTAAACAATATTTGAACATAGGACTCACACACTCTTCTTCTCATTCCCTCCAAAATGATAAAACAATCGCTTATATATATCTGCAACAAGAAATTACATCGCTACAAGTCGGCTTCAACAAAAGAATAAAAAGAGTATAAACAGTCATCCCAAAACAATAAAGATTATTCATGAAAATCAACCAAGGTCAGCCATAACATAGTGAAGACTCAAAATAACACCCTCAAACATGAACCACTTCAATTAATTACACCTCAAAGATCCACAACACGCTACAAACACCTTGTTGGCCAAGAACATGAAAAGCATGAATACACAAGAGAAAATCTCAGATCGCGAGTACAACGATCAATGCAAACGTGCAACACAAATAGAGCATGATATAGAAAAATCCACAAACATCATGAATCACCAGAGAAGCATCCACAACAACTTAACTTACTGAAATCTCATGGTCTTCATTCAGGAACATAAACAGAAGTAACAAAAAAACTATCAGAATATAAATCTTCATAACTTGATCAAATCTTCACGCAGATCTCTAAAACTCGACGTGGATAAACTAGATATACTAAAAAAGAAACCCTTTAGTCCACAACCTTTGAACAACAATGTACTAAACTCACCAATAGAATGAACTTCACTTCACCACTAACAACTTGCAACTCTCTTTATTACAATTTTCTCAATATCCTCGACATATACAGTTTCTAATGCATTAATGCTAATAGTGTTGACATCAATGACAACCACATATCAACAAAAAAACCACAACATCCAACAATAAGTATAACAATGTGAATAATAGAAAGGCTAATAATAATATTTCCACATTAATTGTCCAAGTCATCAAATCATCATATAAGTTACATATTCAATATGTCTTATGATTATACCATAGACCTAAGGCTAGCACCTATACTATCAATCACAAGAAAACACCACATAGGAAACACACAATTATTTTGATACACCAAAACCAATATTGAACTCCTAAGATAGGTCAATCCTAGCATCCATCACTTGCATGCTATTGGATTCTATTTCATACATGCTACTGGCCTCCATCACCAACATGCTACAAGTGAAAGCCTATCTAAACCCTATAAATTAGGTAGCTCCTAGCATCTATCACATGCATTCTATTAGTGAAAGCAAACTAACCCTATGAAATCAAGTAGCTCTTAGCATCTATCACTTGCATGCTAGTGGTGAAAGCCAACTAATCCTATGATATGAATGAATACTTTTTTTGGTAGAACATGCTCCTTAACTCCTGTCACAATAGAGCAAAGATAATTATCTATAAGTGGACCATAAGTTTCAAAATTTTAATGATCACCTTAGGATTCAAGTGTGAAAAACTACATAAGAGAACAATTATTCTCTACCTATACCCTCCTAGAGTCCCTAACTCAATCCTAGTTGTGATTCCTAGAAGTTAGCTCATGTATTGATTTCAATTTAGTGGCGATATTAGAAAGTACCAAGACATAGATCTAAATAGATTATCATAAGGGTTTATATCCTAGCTAATTAATCTAATTGCATTACATGAAATGGATCTAGTAAACTATTAAATTATCTTATATGTCTAGGGTTCAATTTACCTTCACATAAGTAACACATTGAATCCATATAAGATGGCATCTATCCCAATACATGCATACACCCACAAAAACTCATAAGGAATCAAAGTCCATTTAATTCATTCAATTATTATTTGGAAAAAAATATTTGATAGAAAGATTAAATCCATAAAATATAATATTAAATAAAATTCCATACCAAATTGGTAATACTTACCCATAGTTGGAAATTCCACCCTTATGAAATCCTAAGCTCAACACAGATCTATGTGTATAATAAAATCAAGCAAACCATCCATTATAAGAGTTTATTTGTTCTCATGGTAGACACTACATTAAAAATATCCTTAATATCCTCCTTAGAGGTGAGTACACTCCTTGACCATTTCATTCATAAGATATAATTTCATTGTGAATTTTTCACTCTAATAGTTGAATGGAATGGATCTAGTTGAGTTATTTTTGTGCAAAATTTCTCATGTATGTTCTATGTTTATTTATAAAATTTTGTATATGGATGCATGTTGTATATGTTACTTATGATTATACTCAACAATAGGTGAATATGATTGTAACTAACATATAGAGTAAAAAATTAAGTGTTTGGCCATGTAAGTGTAGATGGTTCCAATAACTAGTTGTATGCATACATATCCGACCACCATTACAACAAAGATGAAGAGAGCCACTAGGTTAAAGAGGATCTTGGCATCCTACATGATACCAAAGGAAGGCATGGAGAAGGACATACCAATGAAAATGAAGATGGTTCTTATTAGTTTTGTGAGTTAGTCTTGAGCAGCTAGCATGGGTGAGGAGAGCTCCATTGATATCTTGGTGACTATGGAGGGTAAGGTGAGCTTGATAGAATTGAGTGGAAGATTTTATAGAGTAGTGACTCCTTAAACTTACAACGAAAATCCCCTTAAACTTGTAGGAAAACTCCAATATGCTTCCCTCCATTCTCTTCTTTAATTTCACACCCTCTATAATGAAATTCCTCTATCCTTTATTCTTTGAGGGATGTCCATAACTTATTTGAAAGATCTCATTTCATCATAGGCATGAAGAATGTTGACAACAATTGTGTAATTTGGCTTTGCACTTGCCAATTGTAATTTCTTGAAATTTTCTAAAGCCTGTTAACATATCAATTTTATGCATATTTTATGATCATGACCTATTCCATGAGAACACATTTCTTTGGGTGGATTTCATCCCCCCCCATTATTATTCCTCTATGTTTCCACAAAAACTCCTAGCCACATCCCTTCCTTTTGTTCTCATCTCTAAATTTCATCTACATCACTTAAAAAATTCTCTATTTTTTATGCTTTTATGGATGCCCATGCCCTATTCATGATATCTCCTTGTAGTGTAGGAAAGAATGATGCAATCAAAGCTTATGTAGTCTATAATTTACACTTTTCAAATGCATTAATGAAAATCCACACCCTCTTCTCATATGTGCCATGTTTTTGGTCTCTTCTTTCATGCGAAATTTGGAGGAAAATGGTAAGGGTGTCATGCCTCATTAATAGCATGACACATCCTTCACACTTGATCACCATTCCCTCACTAAATGTGTAGTCTCCTGCATCCTCCATGAATTTTATTTAATATTATTTATTTATTGGTTTTCTTCCATAGTCATCCATTGTGGAAGTGGTTGATGTAGGGGATGTGAAAGTCTCCCATCACTTTCCCCTTGGATTCCTTACCTTATAGTTATTGTATCTCCTTTTCTCACCACTACTATTATGATGCAATAGGGGAGGTCCTACAAACTCACTACACCCAATTCCAATCAATAACCACAATTTCCAAAAAATAGATTCTTCAAAATCTCACCAACTCTACAAATTCACTCTTTCCCTTGTAGCACAGGGAATCCCTTCAATCGGGTACAACTACTCAACCACCTTCTTTTAGAAAATGAACTGACCTTTTTCAGAGACCCATTTAAACAAACTTTGACATACTCAAAATCCACCTATGGTCACTTTAGACCAGAACACTCCAATTTCACCCTTTCACCATTTTAGGCCTCAAATTAGCCTCTTTTTCCAAAGCAACTATACTCAAAACTCATCCAAACCCTATAAAACCTTGGGGAAGAAAATTAAATGTGTCAAAACCTCAAAAATCACAATCAAACCTCTATCATACCACCATACAAAGGGTAAACCACAAAACCCTATTTTCTAGCCAAAACCCTAGGGGTTTATTGAAAAAGTCACTTCCCAATCTACCCATATCACCAAACCTCTTCAAAAAAGTTTGAAATTGTCTTCCAAAGCTTAATAAAACATGACATAATGTTTCCTTCTCACAAAACTCACTTTGGCCTATCAAAACCTCCACTTTTCATGAGGAAAACTCATAATTTCACATTAGGGCATCACACCCAACGCATCACCAGACCTCCCCTTCACAAAAAAAGTAAGAAGTAATATATTCCCTACTAAAACAGTCCCATTCCACCAATCACAGTAGTTACAGAGGGTGGAATGGGAAAAAATTACATTTATGTGATTTTCAACACCCCAAAAATAGGGTTAACAGGGCAGATCAAGAAAATTTGAGTTAAAACTCTACAAATTTAATATAAGGCTCTCAAAAACTTTGAAAATACAAGTTAGTACATGCCTTAAGAGATTTACATAGTTTTCAAGTCAATACACCCCTGTACGGGATCGTACAAGTCTGCCAAGAATGTAAAAATACAAAAAAAACTGATAAAAAACAGGGCTAAATCAACTTTATTGCTTCAAACCTTCAGGATCTCTCTTTCATCGAGTCTTTACAATATATTTATAATGTTTCCACTTCAAACTAAATTTTCCCAATGGATCTAACTTCCTTTTGAACTCCTTAACTATTCATATTCCCTCAAAAAGCAACTTTACAACTTTATTTCTTGACAACTTTACCAAAAATGCAATTTTTGCAAATGTCAAGCCAAGTATCCCCTAAAACACCTAAAATGACTAAAAAAAGGACTAAAAAAATAATAAAATGGTCTCTTAGACCTTATTTTAAACAAAATTCTTCAACAACCTACAATCTAGACCTTATGAACTCAAGTTGACAATTTTGCACCAATGGTGCTCCTGCACCATATTAGAAGATGAGGTCATAACTAGATGTGTTAGGAAAAGATATGAGAATTATTTCCTTCAAATACAACCCTTATTATCCTATCATAAAATAGGGGATGATTTGAGATTGCAAGGTATATGATTATTAAGAGGGTAGGAGGGCTTTAATGGTAATCAATATTGGCCACTATTGACACAGTTGGCCTTTGTCCCATGAAATATTATGATTTAATTCAAAAAATGTGCCTTAAATCTCATAGTGATGTCAATAATGACCCCACACAATATGCAAATATCATCCCTACCTTATCGTCTTGAACTCATTGTTGCTTCAATCCACTTATTAGGCCACTATATATATTTATATTAATTTATAATTTTATTACTTCATTAATTATATAATTTTAATTCTATAATTTTATTATTTTATAATTTTCATATTTTATAAATTTCATTAATTTATTAGTTTTATTTATTATTTATCTAATATATATTTTAATTTATTTTTGTTATGGAACCTTGGTTAGACACCCAAGGACTACAAAAATAGTTTCAAAGTAAGAGGATTTAGTAAAATGAGTTCACCAAATCCATCAAAACTAATTCATCCATCAATCACTACCAAAAGTGCCACATATTATATGTTGTTTTTAGTTCATGGGTCACCTTATCATGTATCCATCAGAGGCAAGATAAACTTCATCAACCTCTCCATAAAGTGTAAAAGCTTAAACCACAAACGCCAAAAAAAGAGGGATGGGGGAAATTGCATAGGCTTTGTTGTAGCCTCATCAACCTTCTTACATTTTAGACATTTTTCTCTTTAGCCATAGATAGCTCATCCTCACATTTATTACAATAAGTAGAGATATCCATGTGAGCATCCAAAGAGATATTAATATGCAGAATATTATTAACAACTTCAATCCCATAATGAATTCTAGACTGGCCCTTCTTGATAATTTGGAAATACTCTAGATAGAAATTGAATAATTTTTCTTTGTAATCAAAAAATTTGTTTATTTCCTCATGCAATAGGTACATCCTTGCAACGAAGGAAAGCATCAAGGCACAACTCAATGAAGTATGCAACATTAGATATTTCTCCTACCATTGGACTAGTTAGGGTCTACAAGGAGCCAATCATGGCTTCCTAAACCTTAATGCATAATACACCATCTATTTTCTTTACAAGCTCTCAAATCCTTGTCATCCATAAGTATAGGCTAGAATTAGAGCTCCTTGTCCAAAAAAACCATGAAATCATCAATCACCTTGGCTACATCCATTCTCCTTCCATTCCTTAGAGTATTGGCATTAGAAATTGACACCCCACACTTGCCACACCTTTTCTTGCCCTTCTCACATATAGAGGTTGATGACATAGAACGTAGAGACCACCCACGAGATATACTACTAAGAAAGAGTTGAATCTTCAAACCCTTCACACCATTTCCCTGCCATGTGAGCTAAGACTTGAACAATACAAAATATTTTTTCCCTTCCAAGGATAAAATGAATAAAAGGAATCATTGAGGTAGAACTTAGAAATTATTAAATTTTGACTTATTTCCTACTAATGGAATAACTAGGGTATAGAAGCAATTGAGTCATGGATTCCAAAACCCCCACACATGATGCACCATTCATCTCCTTTAAGAGCTCCTAGATCCTTGTTACCCATAAACATAGGTTAGGATAAGACATATCCTTGCCCAATTTTTTAGGATTAAGGTGACATCAACCTTGTAAATACGATAAATATAAGTATTCCTAATATTG
The DNA here is from genome assembly GCA_007258455.2 of Sequoia sempervirens. NCBI lineage: Eukaryota > Viridiplantae > Streptophyta > Pinopsida > Cupressales > Cupressaceae > Sequoia > Sequoia sempervirens. Next base: position 22,787 of record VDFB02023603.1, read on the forward strand.
TAATTGTAAATGCAATCATAAGGGATGAAGATCCATCAAGTTCAGGAATTTATTTTTATGGGTATTGAGATTAATTATTTACTATGAGACATTTACTATTTACTAGTTGGAGCATCTTTAGAAATGTAAATAAGGTGATAAGGTCAATCTAGGTGCTCATCTTGGATTGGCTATTCTTGGGTGATTATGACATGCACATGAAATATTTGCATATTCTATTGATAGTTTATGATGCATGTAAGAGCATCTCCTATTTTCTAGAGGTTTTATGACAACATAAACACCCAATTAGAGAGATGATTATAGTTAGTTATGGCAACCTGTAAGGTGTAAGAAGTTATTTTTAGCATGTAAGGGTCGTAAATTTTTTACCATGGTATTTTGGAACTTTGTTTTGAGCCATCATAATTCTTTCAGGTGTTTTTTGGGTCCTTCACAAGTCTATATATTGAGGACTTGAGATAGAGATATGTATGAGAAGTTTTATAGGTACACAAATGTTATCAAATTAGATGCAAGATTGAAGAAAGTTGAATGTATTGAAATCTCTTTCTCGATAATACAAACTTGTCCTCTTTTTTGGTGGGTTTTTTACATGAAAGGGTTTTCTCCACGTAAATCTATGTGTTATGTGTATGGATCTTGAGTATTGTTGATATTCTTTGTTGCTAGTTTATATTATTTAAATCTTCATTGATATTCTACAATTTAATTTTATATTTGCAACAATATTTTAGATTTTCATATTGTAGTGGTTTCCTTCATTTCTAACACAAATAAGCTAGGAAATCATTAGCCACTTGACCACATCCATTTTCCCTCCATCCCTTAGAGAATTAGTATCAAATATTGGTACCTAACACTTGCCACACCTCCTCTTGTCCTTCTTGCATCTAGAGGCCAATAACATAGAATGTAGACAACACCCACTATATATACTACTAAGAAAGAGTTGAATATTTAGACCTTCAAATTATCTACCCATCACAAAAGCCAAGACTTGACATCATATAAGCATTCATCCCTACCAAGGATATATATGAGATAATGTTATGGTTGTAACTACACATGAATAAAACCCTCAAAACCCATACACACCTACCCCCATCCACAAATCCTACTCTTTTGAATCATAAATGCTCAAACTCTAGCTATCATTTTATAGAGTTAAGTGCCCAAGCCACCATTATATTTAACTCCTTTTATTAGACATACTCCTTTCACTAGATATGCTATTATTTATAAAATTTATGTGAACTACCCATATTACTGTCATTCCC
>VDFB02023605.1:0-29358 GCA_007258455.2 Sequoia sempervirens
ATATAGATAACTTATTCAAATTTTTACGTCAAGTTGCCTAACTCTGATTTTTCTAAATTTTCATTGCCACTTAAGGGCCTGTTTGGCCCATCATGATCCTACACATACCCTTTTCTTGAAATGGAAATTGGATTTAGGAAATCCTAATAATAGTATTTAATACTTGCCTGAATTGCTTATTAAAATTGTGATTTCTTCTGTTCACGTAAGATGGAGAAATTGTTTAGTTATATTCATAAGTCTTCCAAATGATGTTATTTTATGAGGGGGTTATTGTATTTTATAGTTTAGCCCTTTGTATTCCTTGGGTAGTGCACTTGGTTGTAATTCAGTTTAAACACCCAGTTACTACGAACGGGGATGTTTTGCCTCTTGCATTATGATTGATATTTATTATCAGTTTTTGTGCACTTTGTCTACCCTTGGTTTGTGGATTATATCCTTGTGTTGTTGGTAGGAGAGTGGTTCTCAGTTGGGGGTCCGACACACAGAGGGGTTCCAGGGTAACTCACTGAGAGTTTAATCAAGTGATAACTTAAAAAGAATTAAGGGAATAGGAAACTCTCACAATAATAAAGATAATGAATGGCTCTCATGGCTCAAGCACTTGTTTAAGCTTGACGTGAGATAAGAAGCATAGTTTGTATGGGGGTCCGACGGCCGGTAGAGGCAGCCAGGGTAACCCAGAATGGGGGTCCGGTAGCCTAGGAAGGTTACACCAGGGTAACCCATAGAAAATTATATGTGGCACTCCTTCTATGACAATAGTATGTATTGTTTAGTTGATGTACTTGATTCTTTTACTCTGGAAGCAATGCAACCTTTATGTATGTATTGTTATTGTATGGTATAGTATTGTGTGTTGCCTCTATCTAGAGGTTGTTAGTTTTTCCTAGGAAGCCCTTTTACTATCTCCTAGCATGGGCGATGGGCCTTCAGGTACCACTTGGTTGGGTGGAATGTGCACCTTACACTGTTGGGTCCCCATTTCATGTTCGTGATGGCAGGATCTTCCAGATTGGAGAGCTCGTGTGTACCAGTTGCTTTGTACCATCTTTATGCTCTTTTGTATCAGTTGGATACTTATGTATATGTACTACTCATTTGTATTCGAGGAGGATTCTTGTATCATTGTTAGTGTAACATTATTGTATGATCTTCCTCATTTTGGAAATGAGCTTTGTAACTTCCATATTCAATGAATGCAATCTATGAATGATTCTTTAATGTACTTTATATCTATTGAGATGAGTTTAATGATTTGGATGTATGATATTTATTTCATTAGAATTATTTATATGATATGGATTAGTTTACTTTTGTATTTTATGGGAATGTAAGCATTGTCACATACCTTAGAGGATGTATGGGTTAAGTGTAGTTCAATTTACTTGATATTTATTACACTTTAAGAAATAAATAAATTGTTAAGCTTTCGTTGTGTTTGCATCGTCCTCTAGGCTTACGTGGTGGAGCATTACGCATGGTATCATAGCACAAGTTTAAACACTAGGTGCTCTGTGATAATGTTGAACCCATTAAGTTGTTAGTTGTGTAGGATTTAAGTTTGTGTACCTTGTCTCATACCTTGTTGTGTCTATGTAGGATCATGCCACCTAGGTGAGGTCACAATAAAGGTTGTGGTCATGGCCGAGGAGGTGGTCACAGAGGTATTCAATAGGATTCACCTCCCCATGTTTCCCATGACTCAGATCGTGAGGAACATCAAGCTTCCCAAAATACTCCGGGAGGCGGTGATCAGAATCAGGATCCACCAAGGATCGAGGGCGCTCAGTTGCGTCATTTGTTAGAGGAGACACCTGCTCTCCTTGGGCCAAGGCAGGACAAAGATCAAATTAATATTGGTGTGAGATAGGTAGCAGCACAGCCAGAGGCAAATATAGCCGCTCACATGAGAGATCTGTACTTAGAGCTCGGCCACCCACTTTTGATGGTACTGGCAACAGATTAGAGGCTGAGACATGGTTGATAGACCTAAACTAGTGTTTTGCTATGCACCCTTATGGTAGCAACACCAAGGCCAGATGTGGGATCATGCACTTGCGAGACTTTGCATCTACCTGGTGGAGATTGGAAGAGCAGAAGCTCCATATTGACATTAATTTTGTGTCTTGAGATTTGTTCATAGAGAGGTTTAGATCCAGATTCCTTTCTGACCATTGGCGACAATGTCGTGGAGACGAGTTTCATGCTCTGCGACAGATGGCCATGTTGGTGGAACAGTATGAGTGTCAATTTTACGAGCTCAAGCAGTTCATTGGCATTGGTGATGATGAGGGCATGCTTGTTCAACACTTCATTAGGGGCTTAAATTCCCAAATCAGTGGTGGAGTTCGGGTGTTCGAGCCGAAGACCATAGAGGTAGCCATGGAAAAGGCTTAGATTGTTGAGGAGAAACTAGCTATGGCCTTAGGTGGACAGACAAGGGTTCAGATTGGCAGTGCACCTTCCACTGGTGTTGGGTCTCAGGGTGGTCAATCTCAGGTACGAGCTCCCCCCAGGGGCATCAGGCACCTGCTAAGGATGAGCAACAACAACCCTCACATTCAAAGCATAAGAATTCTCAGTCCCAACACAATGGTAGTTGGATTTAGAAGAAGAGAGATCAGAGTTGGAAGCGAGCTCGACGTGATCATTTCGATCAACCAACACAAAGTTCTCAGTCTACAATTAGTGGAGGTATTTTTTTGTGGTCTAGTGCACCTCTAAGTGGTAGAGGTTATGACAGTGGTACAAGGTACTTCTCATGTGGACAACAGGGTCACATAGCGCGATAGTGTCCCAATAAGGGCACATCAGGTTATACTCAGAGGCCAGCGACTTTAGAGCTGACAGTAGAGGATGCAGGTAGATCACACAGAGTATTTTCCATGGTAGATAATCGCCAGGCTGAGCACCAAGGTGCAATTATAGAGGCTTTTGGTAGAGGGCAGGCATCATTCTTTGGAAACCATGCACATCCTGCAACGTCGGGAGTTGACCCTCAGGGGTCGAGATATTGAGCAGGTTAGGGTCCAGTGGGATCCTAGAGATGATACTTCGGCTACTTGGGAGGATGCGACTAGGATGAGGGAACTCTATCCCTAATTGTTCACAGGCTTCCAAGAGTAAGTCTGATCCTAGGGGGGAGGATGTAGCACCCCTCTGATTTGCTTATATTTTCAGACAGTGCTTTTACTTTGATAGACCATGATACTATGTTGTTATTTGATCGCTGACATTGGAGCGATGATGGTTTTTATATTGTGATGTGATGGTACACTTTATGGATGATTATTGATTATGACATGTTTTCTGGTTAGCATAGTTGTTTATTTGAGTTGATATTGATATATGTTCATCTGTAGTTAATTGATGTAACTTTAGTTTTGTCAATTTTGATGTGACATTGTAAATTGGTGAAGGGAACGAGTTTGCATCACTCACTTGCGAGCGCCCTGTGATTTCGCGATTTTCTCTTCATGGTGTGTTTGATTCATGATTTTTATATATGTACGACATATGTTTTGATTGCAGGATTGCAGGTACAGGACATCGGCTCCACCTAGATTCACAGGTTTGAGCATGTGTCCATTGCCCAATGGTATAATTGATTAGGAGATAGTAATGGGGTTTTCTTGTCAAGCCACAACCCTAGTTACTATGTGTCGTCAGTCCTTGTTTCGGTATGCTTTGTTGTTATGTTGTCCACATTTTCCTTGTAGTTATTTATTTTGCAAGGTATGTTTCTATGGGAAATTAATGTTAAATTAATGCTTAAAATACTTTTAGTGATTATTTAATTAATCTTGATTAATGTTGTTAGAAGCTTTATATTTGATTTAATTAATTAAATTTATTTTATTTTGTAAAGTGATTTAATCTTTTTGATTAAATTTATTTTATAAAGTGATTAAATTAATTAGATTAAATTTAATTAGAAATTACTATGTGATTTTGAATTATTAATGCACCAATATCTTGTAATTATCTTAGAGGAAATATCTCTGATTTATTGTGGAAAAGATATTTTAATTGTGACAAGTATTAGAAAAATTAATTAAACACAAAACTTGTTGGAAATGAATTCTCTGAGAGAATAATTACATAAACTAAAAGAGGAAAGAGGTTACTTCACGACAATGAGAAAAGATATTTTGGGAGGTTGTTGAAAATTAGGGAAGAAGTTCTCCGGAAAATTTGGCTCAAGTTTTATTTTCAACTTTCTGGAATTTAAGAGGATTATTTTGGAAGAGGCTTTTGATAATTTTGGAATATGAAGGCGAGGCTCTACTTCAAACTTCAATTCTTCAAGCATCTGAAACAGGTTCTTTATTGTTTTTATTGTAATACAAATTGGAAAAGGCTATTAGAATTAGTTATTGTCTTGGAAAAGATTGCATGTACAAAGATAAATTTTTATTTGTGTAGAAGCTTTAATTTATTTTGTAAATTTGAAAGATTGTCGTGTTTGGAAAATTGTCGTAAAAGATTTAGAGCTTCTATAAGAAATTGATTTTTAAAAATAGAAAACCCAGAATAATTTTATAGTGAAATCTGAGAGCCTCTGTTGAAATTGTTTTTAAACAATAGAAATCCTAGAGGGAAAACCATACAAGATTTGGAAAATCTCTATAGGAATGGATTTAAAATATTCCTGTTAAAATTTGTAGAAAACCTCTATTTGTATTGGAAAAGATCTTCATGTAGAAAATTATTATTTTTCTTCCATTTAGTTTTATTTGGCTTGGGAGAATTTGTAAATATTTCCTGTAGAAAATTGTGAAAATTTTCCCTTCTGGGCAATTGTATTTAATTTAGTTATATATATATATGCATGATTGCTTTGAAGTTCTTGTAGAAATTTTTATTTTGAAGAAACACTGAGTAATATCCGTATGGCTATTTCATGTTAAATCGAAGGTTTTAAATTTAAAAAATTATTTGTAAGTAATAAGTTTGCGGGAGGTTGTGGTTGTCCCCACAGCCACTGCCCCCATAGGGAGGGGATTGTGGAGGCAGCCCAACGCTACCCACAGTGGCCGCACTTCCCTACATTCGGGTTCGGCTATGTATACATCCTGGTAAAACATTTGTCCACCCTCTATAATATGCGATTTATTTTAATATGGGCTTTTAATATGGATTTATAATATGGATATTTATTTATACATATATATATGTATATATATATATATTTAATTTATGTTTTGGAATTTTTATTTGGTTTTAAATATTTAAATATTATATATATATATATATATATATATATATATATATATATATATATATATAATGTATTTCTACAACAGGTGCATGCAAAAGCACAAATTTGATGATTTAAATGAAATGAATTAAAAGAGGAAATTAATTTTATATTGATGTAAATAGGGAAATTGGAATTAAACAATTAGATTTAATTTCCTTATTGTCTATAAATGAAAATTATATTAACTTGGTTTAATTCAAGCAATGTATTGTTGTTTTTCTTGAAATGGAAATTGGATTTAGGAAATCCTAATAATAGTATTTAATACTTGCCTAAACTGCTTATTAAAATTATGATTTCTTATGTTCACGTAATATGGAGAAATTGTTTAGTTATGTTCATAAGTCTTCCAGATGATGTTATTTTATGAGGGGGTTGTATTTTATGGTTCAACCCTTTGTATTCCTTGGGTAGTGCACTTGGTTGTAATTCAGTTTAAACACCCGGTTACTACGAACGGGGATGTTTTGCCTCTTGCATTGTGGTTGATATTTAATATCATTTTTTGTGCACTTTGTCTACCCTTGGTTTGTGGATTAGATCCTTGTGTTGTTGGTAGGAGAGTGGTTCTCAATTGGGGGTCCGATAACAAAGGGGTGCCAGGGTAACTCACTGAGAGTTTAATCAAGTGATAACTTAAAAAGAATTAAGGGAATGAGAAACTCTCACAATAATAAAGATAATGAATGTCTCTCTCATGGCTCAAGCACTTGTTTAGGCTTGAGGTGAGATAAGAAGCATAGTTTGTATGGGGGTTCGGCGGCCGGTAGAGGCAACCAGAGTAACCCAAAATGGGGGTCTGGTAGCCTAGGAAGGTTACACCAAGGTAACCCATAGAAAATTATGTGTAACACTCCTCCTATGACAACAATATGTATTTTTCAGTTGATGTATATGATTCCTTTACTCTGGAAGCAATGTAACCTTTATGTATGTATTGTTATTGTATGGTATAGTATTGTGTGTTGCATGTGTCTAGAGGTTGTTAGTTTTGCCTAGGAATCCCTTTTACTATCTCCTAGCATGGGGGGTGGGCCTTCGGATACCACTCGGTTGGGTGGAATGTGCACCTTACACCGTTGGGTCCCCATTTCATGTTTGTGATGGCAGGATCTTCCAGATTGGAGAGCTTGTGTGTACCAGTTGCTTTGTACTGGATCTCTTATGTTCTTTTGTATCAGTTGGATACTTATGTATATGTACTACTCATTTGTATTCGAGGAGGATTCTTGTATCATTGTTATTGTAACATTATTGTATGATCTTCCTCATTTTGGAAATGAGCTTTGTAACTGCCATATTGAATGAATGCAATCTATGAATGATTCTTTAATGTACTTTGTATCTATTAAGATAAGTTTAATGCTTTGGATGTATGATATTTATTTCATGAGAATTATTTATATGCTATGGATTAGTTTACTTTTGTATGTTATGGGAATGTAAGTGTTGTCGTGTTCCTTAGAGGATGTATGTGTTAAGTGTAGTTCACTTTACTTGATATTTATTACACTTTTTAAAAAAAAATTGTTATGCTTCCGTTGTTTTTGCATCGTCCTCTAGGGTTACATGGCGGGGCGTTACAATAAGGATATTTTCTTTGCTAATCAAAAATGAATAATTTTGATGAAAATTCTAATATTTGATTGATTTTATTTTAGAAATGATATTTCATTATTTGCATATTGTCTAGGATTGTAAAATCCATCTTTTATATATCTACGAATATATCTTTTATTGTGTAGATTTGATATTGTTAGTTTTTTGTTCTTATTTTATGATTCATTGAATTCAAGCCTTTGTTTTCTTTGCTACCTCTAAGATTGAAAATATTTATGAATAATTTTAGAGGACTACTAAGACACCCAAGAACAAGTTCTCCTAGGTCAACCTATGGAAAAAAGACTAAGTTTACAATCATGCCAATAATTGAAAACAACAAGCTTCAATGCTACAAATGCTCCTAAGATAAATATGCAACTTCTAGTTCTTTTTAATGCACCAATTTGAAATTCTCTTCTAAGGATTGCTCCTTCAAATGAGAAAGGATACTTGGATATGAGACAATCTAAAATACATGTGAATGAATGTCTTTAAATACTAAGGCATAGTAACAATTTGTTCAAACGTGTGTTTAGTTGGGTCATTATGACTAGTAGAATGGATGGAGTTATCAAATTTTGAATTTGAATTTTAGAAATTTAAGTGCCAAAGCTACAACCACAAAATCAACCCACACCTACATAAATTACTGTGAAGATTTTGTGTTTCTGTAGAAAACTTTACAGTAAAATCATAGAGCCTCATAGAAAATTATTGTTAAACAATAGAAATCTTCCGAAAGAAAACATCTGTGGATTTGCAAATGAAATCCTCTGGTTAAACTGAGAAATTGAAACCTCTTGAAATTTTCTGTAGAAAATTATCATTTTGTTTTGTTTTCCCCAATTTATTTTATTTGTCTGGAAAAATGAAAATCTCTGGTAAATCTTTTCCTATAGAAAAGAATTGGTAAAATTTGCCCAACTATAGTATTCATTGATAAATTTATATATATATATATATATATATATATATGTCTTAACATATATACATACATATACAAATATATATACATAAATAAATTATGGGTTTTTACTGTAGAATTTCTTGAAAGAAGTTTGTAAAGTCATACGGAAATTATGTTTCTTTTTCATAAATCGCAGGTTACTTTGAATAAATTTTACAAGTATAAAAATTTTAGGGAAGGCGTTTGTGGGCTACCCCCACAACCGCCCCCATAAGGGGCAACAGCTGTGGAGGCAGTCGACGCTGCCTATGACTGCCTACACAACCATGGCCCAAGTGGGGGTATGACTATGTGTAAATAGCCCCACTGTACCATAAACTTCATTCGCCCTTCCTTAAAATATTTTCAAATTGCGATTTTTATTTTATAATGTTTGTTTTATTATATATATAGTATATATATAGTGTTTATATATATGTATATTTGGATTATGTTCAGGAAATTGTTATTTAAATATATTTTTATATTTTTATATATGTTGGAAATTATATTTAATTTTAATATATTTAAAATTGTGTATATATTCAATATATATATATTTTTTAAAAGTTTATTTTTAATAAAAGCATGCAAATGCATGGACTAGTTAATTTTAAAATAAAATGACTTAAGAGAGAGTTGATTTATATTTAAATAGACATTTTGTTATTAAAATGTTTAAATGCACAAGTAGAGTATTTTATAATGAAATGATTTTGTTGGAGAAATTGATGATTATTACTATGTGTAATTGAGAAAATTGGAGTTAAACAATCAGTTTTAAATTCCCTTATTATTGTAAATGGAGATTATATTTAATTGATTAATTTCATGCAATTTTTTATTGACTTAATTGGATTTAAGAAATCCTAATGTTAGGTTCTTATTTTGCCTGAAATGCTTTTAATTTGTGTTTACTCTTATTGGGAAAATTGGGTTAAATGGGTTTATAAGTTTTCCAGATATTGTTTCTTTGTGAGGGAGTTGTTTTTGTGATGGTTCAACATTTTGAGTTAACTTGGGTAGTGCACAAAGTTCTTTTTTAGTTGGGACACCTGGTTCTATGAACGGGTTGTGTCGTCTATGGTTATATAGTTGGTATTTGATGTTGGTATATGTGCACTTTGTCTACCCATAGTTAGCGGAATGAGTTTCTTTATGTTGTAATTAGGGGAGTGGCTTTTGATGGGGGGCGGAACCTAGGAAGATTCGCTTGGGTAGCCCATGCAACAAAGTGATGACACTCCACCTATAATAACATTATCTTTGTGAATTTATAGTACTTGATCCTTCAGTTCTAGAAGTAATGTAACCTTTTATGTTAAGTTTGTACTTGTATAGTTTTGTCTATGGTTTTTCCTATGTCTAGGGATTGTAGGCTATGTCTAGGGAACCTTTTTACTATCTCCTAGCATAGGGGGTGGGCCTACGGGTACCACTTGGTTGGGTGGAATGTGCACCTTACACTGTTAGGTCCCCAGTTCTTGTTCGTGACAATGGGTATTTCTTGTTTGGAGAGCTCGCGTGTGGATATGTACTTTCTCTTATGTCTTATTTGTATCAGTTAGATACCTTGGTTATGTATCACTCCTCAATTGTATTCGAGGAGAATTCTTGTAACTTGTAAATGTTATACTTTTGTACGATCTACCTCATTTGGAAATGAGTATTGTAATTGTAATATCAAATGCAATGTAGAATGAATCATTATTGTATTTTATACCTTATGTGATGTAAATTAATGTTATTGAATGTATGTTCTTAAATTTATGAAAGTTAATCACATGCTATATTTAGTTACTTTTGTTATTTATGGGATTTGCATGTAGTGTGTTGTCGTGTGTCTTAGGGAATGTATGCAATAATGATGTTCATGTTACATGTAATAATACACTTTTTTTTTAAAAAAATATTACACTTTCGTAGTGATTGCAACATTCTTTAAGGTTACGTGACGGGGCATTACAAAGCGAATGTAATAATGTTGGCTTGTTAGCATGATTTATTGTTCGTATTGTGCAGTTATAAGAATGCCACATATGAAATAGAATGACAGCTCCAAAAGGATATTTCATGAACCAATGATTGAAGAATTTTTGATCATCTTTGACTGCTTGGATTCTTTGTTTATTCCTTTCACCATATACTTTCAATGTCGTTCCCATACATCAACGCGTAATCTTTTAATTATAATATAGCATTCAAAAAGTGGAAGTAACCTAGCAAGCAGGACCCGATAGGTAGGGAATAATGGTCTATTGACCTTCAAACTCCACATCAACTATTTTGTCTTGAAGATTCTCCATGCTATCTCCAGTTCAGCTATAATAAAGCATAAGTATATGTGTGCTGGACTTCATAGATAATATATGCCACAATAAAAGACAAAAAGGGTTGCAGATAGCGAATGAGATGACTCATAAGTGAATAATCATATCAATCAACCTATTAGAAGACATCGATACTCAATGTTAATCATCCAAATACTCAATGTCAAAATATTCAATGAAGCACCTAATACACTTCATAAGTTTAGTAATTTATTATTAGCCATGATATTGTAGCAGCCCAATAATATTAGATCACTAGCTTATGAAATGCACCTATTAATGTGATCAAATAGCCACTCAATATAGAAGTCAATCCGAGAATAAAAAAAGTATGTGTTTCCCAATAATATGCCATGAAAATCGCATAGGGATCATACGCTAGTCATAGAATGATCAATACTCAATAATTTAAATTTCCCAACAATGAGAATAAATGCCTTTATATCCAATACAAGTCGCCATACTAGAAGTGTAGTAGTAATCGCTTAGTCTATAAGAAATTCTTCAGAATAGATATCTTCAGATAATCAATCATCAATAATGAACCATTCTAAATATTAAACATAAAAAATGGGACATTACAAGTCCTCCTGCCCAAGATTGCTTTCCCTCAAGCAATTCGGCTCCAAGATCCCATATCAACTGAGGTGGTCTGTATAATTTTTTGTTGTAATTACAAAACTACAACCTACTTGTAAACATTATTGATTTATGTTTCTTGTCAATAAATTGAATGATTCTTTGTATAAATTTTGCAAACTCAACATCAAGGGCCTTATCCAACTTTAGTTGCACTACTCTGATACAATCATTACCACACCAATAGTTGTGAGGAAACTCAACATGACCCTTGTGGAGTAGTATGCCAACTACACCAATCCTTGGATCCCAAATCCTACGATCAACTCCAATCCCCTCACTAAAATCAGAAAGATCTCCACTATCCAACTCGAAAGTGGATTAGCAAATGTTAGATCAATACTCACCCCAAGAAGTGGGTTATCAATCAACTGAAGATTATCATCATGCTCAACCCAATCCTCCTGCTAATCAAACTCCTCATGAATCACAATTACCTTTTCCTTGTTTTCTCCAACAACCAAAATCTAGTAGTCTTATTCTAGAAGAGACATTTGATCATTCTTCAAGGAATCCTTGGTTACTCTAAACCCCAAAGTAAGCTCGTCGACCTTAGATTTGGTTTCATTGTATAAGTTTAATGCCTCATCAGTAATCTTGGTAGCCATATCTCTATCATAGATCATGTGCAAGTAGGTTGTTTTGATTTCCTCCATAGTGTTCTTCATTGTTTGCAAATCAGCAAGTGAAATATTAAGCTCGTTTTGACCTCTTGGTGCATTTTGAATTAATTTTTCCACATGCCTATGTGTACTATCCAAATGAGAAAATTTTCAGCACCTCATTTTCAGCAGACACCATGAATTTATTCCTCTAACTTTCCTAAGTAATTTCAAGTTCTTGCAAGTTGAATGTACTATTGTTAAATGGTGCATACAAAAATTAAAACTTTCATCATACCTATCACCGAGGCCTCCATTGTTGTCCCAATTCTCATAAACCTCTTCTTTACCATTTTGATGAAAATATTCAGAATTAGATTGGGGATCTAAAGAAACAGGCCCACTATGTCTACGCTCAAAATCAACACCATGCCCTTCATCTAAAATTACATTAGTGAACTCATAACAATCAACTACTCCACTAGAATCGTCAAGGAAGTCATTAGACTTAGAATCACCATTAGATGAATCCAAAATAGGATCCAAGGTTGTTTTAGAGTCCTTTCCTTCATGCACAATCACATTCATAGTAGTTGCATGCATGTCCAAATAATCACCTTGAAACATTGTCACATGGTCCTCAAAAGTTAAGGCATCATCTCCATTTGAATGTTTTGTTATAAACTCCTCTTTATCTATGAAAGGTTTCAACTTCTTTACACACCAGTTAATCATCCTTTGAGCTAGTTTTTCCTTAACTAATAAGATTCCATGATTCCCCTTCTTGTTAACCAATAGGATAGAAAAAAAAGATTGTGGTACAACATCACTCTCATTAATATTTAGAACCATAATAGTTTGCATAGCTGAAATAAAATCATCATTATGTTCTTCTTGAATTGTAGGAAGGAAAAGGTGAAACATGTTGTGGATCACATCATGTGATTCCAAACCTAGCATAAGGTTGCTCAATCTGATGTTTGTGAGTGTTTTGAGTAATGCAACCCTTCTAGAAAAGTGAAGACTTTTGATATCACCCAGATCCTGGAAACTATCCACCATCAATTGTATTACCTCTTTCATTGTGACACCATCATAAGGAACTTCAAGTGTTAATATTCGCAAGACCTTACTCAAACAAGAACTAACCATCAATCTTATCTCATCATCTATATGTTGAGCAACCATCTGTGTTGACCCAAAGAAGTCACTGTAGGAACAAGAGCTATCTCCAATAAATCAGAAGGTAACGGCTCAACAAGGCTCAAACATTCTTCTACTCTTTTTAATGTGACCAAAATGTTATCCCTTTGAGATAAGCTACAAAGCTTACTACATAATTGATAGAGTAATCTTGCCAACCATTTTCTATCTTCGGTTTCCATGCTTCAAACTGAAAGTTAATTTGTTGCATTACCCAAAGGCTGGTAGGAACTATGGCTTTGATACCAATGAAACAACCCTTTCCCAAGACTAGTGGTTTTTACGAATTAATTCATTTGAGTTGACACTGTAAACATGTTTTCAAATAATTGCAAATTATCACATAATTGTATTTAGTGTCTAGGACTGAAAATAGTTTGTTGCAATTTGAAGATTCTACAATATTTTACTATTGCCAATATATTGAAATAAGACATTCTTTATGCTCATGCTACAAATACCATTCACTCATCTACGAATGTAATATGCATACAGATTGAAATATTACATAAGTTAAATGATATATAGTGGACTTCCCCTAACCTTAACTGATTAACACTATTACTCATATATTTATAGGAGAAGGTATTGTGATGCCAATTTCTAATAGGAATTCTGAATAATCAAAGTTTGTTTCAAATTTAGCAACAAAAATCTTTTGGGGAAAAAATTGGCAAACCAAAAGTATAAGATTTTTTGAAAAAATTGGGAAAAAATCGTGAAAAAATCAGATTTAAAAAAAATGTAAAAAATTGTAGAACAAGAGATAAAAAGTTTTTTTTTTAAAATTGAAAGGCATTTCCATAGCATAGAGATATAGAGAGCAAATAAAATAAAGAGTTTAACTAATGAATTGTAGAAAATAGATTTTTGTAGTTTATATTCATATCGCTAATTACATTCATTGCATTGCACATCTTTCAAACTCAAAGCATTACTTCACATTGCATAGCCAATAACAAGATGCTAATAGATGACAAAATTTAAATTACAATATAGATTTTTACAAAGTCAACCTAAGCAGTTATGTAATTACTTCACATTGCATAACTAATAACTAGCTACCAATTGCATTAGCTTGTCATGGCATTCCATGAGACAAGATTTCTTTGAGGCATTTTTTCAAACAGTTCACTGCCTTGTCTATGCTACGACATTTTTCATACATGTCTACCAAAGCATTTTATCAAACAGTTCACTGCCTTGCTGCTATGGCTGAAAGCCTAAAACAAGTGTTTTCAAACAAGCTATGGATGCTTGGAAAAAATCTATCAAAGCATAATAGTAAGCAATAGCATAGGCAAGGCAATGAACTGTTTGAAAAAATGCCTCAAAGAAATGTGGTCTCATGGTGATGGAATGCCATGACAAATGCCTATGGCTATGGATTGTCATAGCATTCCATCACCATGAGACCACATTTCTTTGAGGCATTTTTTCAAACAGTGAGTGCTACGACATTTTTCATACATGTCTACCAAAGGCGCATTTTATCAAATAGTTCACTACCTTGCTGCTAAGCTATGGATGCTTGGAAAAAATCTATCAAAGCATAATAGTAAGCAACAAGCTATGGTCTCATGGTTTTTTTTTGCATGAAAATCAGCACAATTTTATTTGCATTTTTTTGTAGGTTTGAAACACATTTTTTTGTAGTTTTTAAATGCGTTTTTTGGCGATTTTGCATTTTTAAATGGGAAAAATGTTGACCAAAAGGTCAAAGATTTTTTCAATAAATAGGGAAAAAATTCATCCAACCTGCAGATTTTTTTTAAATCGCAATTAATCAGGATTTTTGCAAATTTATACTTCTATGGTTTCAATTATTAGTTCAATAATGAAAAATTGACAATAAAACATAATTGTTATTTTTGACTTATTAAGTTAAAAGCATGTGTTTGAATGTGAAAGAGACTTATGCTTCTAATATTCATACGATTTGCACTTGGCATTGTGCCTGAATATGGCTTGATTACTTATGTGTCCATAGCCTTGGAGTAGGTGATCGATACACCATTCTCATAGGTGGCTAGTTGAGGCTCTTGAGAGCACTTCCAATCTGTCTCTTGAGAATATGAAATTGCAAATCTTCTAAAATCTCCCTTCTTCACATACCACAAACTATTTTAATATCCTTATGCCTCTACGTGAAGAGAGGCATCTCTTTGGAAAGAGACCTCCTTTTATAAAGACACAACCTTTTAAGTATTACTTGGTGCCTTCTGTAAACTAATTCCAATTCTTAATAGATCGATGCTTCTTATTAAATAAATTGAGTGCTTCTATTCACTCCTTAATCGTTGTCTTATGAAAGATAACTGATCTAACCTTATGCTCTAGTGGCAAGATAATTTTCAGAATTTGAGTAATCAGCAACAGTATCACGTCCCTGAATAATGCAACTAGAATAATAGAGAAGTGAATGTAATAATGTTGGCTTGTCACCACGATTTATTGCTGGTATTATGCGGCTATAAGAATCCCAGTATGGCATAGAATGACAGCTCTAATAGGATATTCGATGAACCAATGACTGAAGGATTTTCGGTCAGCTTTGATTGCTTGGCTTCTTTGTTTATTCCTTTCACCATATACTTCTAGTGTTGTTCCCATACATCAGCGATTAATCTTTTAACTATATAACATTCAAAGAGTGGAAGTAACCTGGGAAGAAGGACCCAATAGGTAGGGAATACTGGTCTGCTAACCTTCAAACTCCACATCAACTATTTTGTCCTGAAGATTCTCCACACTGGCTCCAAGTCAACTATAATAAAGCATAGGGGAGATGTCCCAGTATATATCCTCAGGGCTAACTTTGCGCAACGTAGAATTCAAATCGTATGTCGAATCAACAAAAAATTTATGGATTTTTTTTGCTCACGAGTTAATGGGCTAACTTCTAATATATGCCATAATAAAAGGCAAAAAGGGTGGCGGATAGCAGATGAGATAGCTTATAAGTGAATAATCATATCAATCAACCTGCAATAAGACATCGATACTCAATGTTAATCATCCAAATACTCATCACCAAAAGATTCAGTGAAGCACCCAATATAGTTCATACTCAGTAATTTATTATTAGCCATGAAACTGTAGCAGCCAGATAATATTAGATCATCAGCTTATGAAATGTGCCCGTTAATGTGATCAAATAGCCGCTCAATACAGAAGTTGATCCCAGAATAAAAAGTATGTGCTGCCCAATAATATGCCATGAAAATCACATAGGGATCATATGCCAGCCATAGAATGATCAATACTCAATAATTTGAATCGCCCAACAATGAGAATAAATGCTTCTATATCCAATACAAATTGCCAATACTGGAAGTGTGGTAGTAATCGCTCAGCCTATAAGAAATTCTTCAGGATAGATATCTTCAAATAATCAATCATCAATAATGAACCATTCTGAACATTCAATATAAAAAATGGGGCTCTCGGAAAATTCATTGCCAGCAATTCATCGAAGGAATTGGCAGTGAATTTTACTTGGCGGTGAATTTTCTGTAGGTGAATTTTCCATGGCGGTGAATTGCTGACAGGATGAATTGTGGGATGCCAAAAAATAGGACATTACAATTGCACCATTTATCAATATGTAATTATATGATGTCAATCTTTCAAAATGGGCACAAAACTAAATGTGAATTAGCATGGATATGCAAATTTGACCTTTATAGTAAGAAGGATGGAGAAATGTAATGCTATGATCATGCAGAAGGGGATGGTGCCACCCACTTGTATTGCATAAAATTTATTAGGTAGATTACATAAAGGGGTGATACTTTAAATTGATAGATTTATATTCATAAACATAAGATTTTGCATTTATCAATATGAGTATAATGGTTTCTCAAAATAATTGTGCTTATTTTGTTTGAGTTAATGTTTTGGACCAAACTTTGTGATCCATCACCCACACAAAAAAAGATAAATTTTAAATAAAGAACTTATAAATAAAACTCCATTAACTATAAATTGTCATTTGGTAAAATATTTTCCTACAACATAAAAGCATGTGTGGGAAATTTCAAATCAATTTTTTTTAGTATCATCATTCTTCATGGAACTACATGCTCATTCAACATAAGGGCTATAACCCCATGGATAAGACCCTCACCTAAGAGGTTTTATATTAAAATACTTAATAAGTTGGTGCTTGAGTCCAATAATTTATATAATATATTGTGCAAAATATTAAGGTTTTAGCTCTAATATATTAAAGTCTCCTTGATTAATTATTTGAGGGTAAAATTTTGACATCTATAATTAAAAATTCAAAAAGTGACTAGTTCCTACTATTTAGTGTGTTTGAAAATTAATAATTAGTTGCATGTTAGTAGTTTGGTTAAACTATATGCTAGGATATTTATTGAAAAAAAAAAGATTAAAAACAATAAAATATCAAACCACTTCGAGGGGGTGACCTCCAAAAATGAGAATACGAGAATATGAAATTCATCTTACAATTTATGATGGTTTTGAAGAGACTTTATCTTCCTTATCTATAGACATGATTAGATCTAGAAATATCTCTTTATCCTAATTAGGTCAACCTAAGGAATTAACTAGAGCCAATCGATGGAAATATTAAGATTCAAGTGCTTAAGCTTATTACATTTAGAAAAAATGAATATTAGGGGCATAACATGCAAGTCCCCTTCAAAAAGTGTTGTTCTCAATGCTTATCAACTCTAAATGCTTATGTATTAATTGCTTATCTTCCCACATGTGTTGCATCTTTAACTAGAAAATTATTCTACTCCACAAGATCAATGGTGTAGCTTATAAGTTGGAACTTCTTCCTACTTCGAAAAATCCATCCTATATTTCATGTCTTCTTCTTGAAGAAATTAATACATATCAAGCTTCCAATCCAATCAAAATTTCTTGAGCTAGATGAAGAAGGGGAGATTATTTTGGAACCTAAGGCAGTTATAACTACTTCAATTTTACAATTGCTTCACTCATTTCTCTATAATTTCCTTAGGTTCCAAAATAAACTACCCTTCTTCATCTAGCTCAAGCAATTTTAATTGGATTGGAAGCTTGCTATCTATTACTTTCTTCAAGAAGGAGACATGAAATATAGGATGGTTTTAGAAGTAGGAAGAGGTTCCAACCTATAAGCTACACTATTGATCTAGTGGAGAACTTTATAGGGAATATAAAATTTAAGTGCATGCTTGATGTTCTTAAGAAACTTAAGTGATATTTATTTGCAAGGTTGCAAATAATGAAATACCCAGTCTCCCTCCTCAAACTACCTCTCAATGTAGTGTTGATTTTCTTGTTGTTTTATCCTATTTTGAGCCACAATTAAATTATCCTTGAGGATTTAAAGTATTTCATATTGTTGTTAAATATGATCCTCTACTACATGAGATTTGGGATGACACTATAAATGAGTAGTAATATATGATGGAGGGTATCCATAAAGGGTTTCAAATGGATTCATATTTGTTGATGTGTGAAATATGTGTTATACCACGACTCTTCCAATGAAATCCATTTCAACCATTATGCTTATTTTTTGGAGGCAAAGCAACATAGATATCCTTCAAAACATTGATTCACAATTTATATTTGGCCATCTAATTATGGATGATTAGATGAATTGTGCACACTAGTTTTGTTCACCATGCTACAAATATTTTTTTCCAAAAGATGCTAATGAAGACAGGGCCATGTGATCACTTACAATGCTTTGGGAATAGGTCGTGGTGTTTTTCTACCTTTTCCATGAATAATTATGCCAAAGTACTATCTTGAAATGGATGAGAGAGTTCGTAGAAGTGTGCATATTTAGTGAGTCTATTCATAACAAACAAAATCACATCAAGGTTATCTAACTTTTATAAATCAATAATAAAGTACATCAATATTTCCTCTCAATGTTGTGTTGATATGCCTAATGGTTATAAGAGGCTTGGGGTTTTTAACATTTCATCTTTACTTCATTGGCATATAAAAAAATTGTCCACAAATTTATTTGTGTACCCTTAAGACTTTCATAGAATAAATATTTTTTTATACAATGATAGTTCTATAAGAACCTTAAATGTCCTTCTATTGCTGAATCATGCATATAAGACAATATACTACCTTTCAAAATTGAAAATTTATGCATAAAAAGAGTCTATCTTTATTCTAAAATGAGTCTCCTTTCCAAACATATTTATCTAAACAAAATGAGTCAAGTTGAATTTGTTGAATGAGCTTCATTGTTAGAGGATCATGTTTCCACTCTTCCCATGCAACTTCCACCCATTGGGTTATAATAAAGAATGTCACAATTGCTGCTTCATCTTTTTCTTATCAAGACAAGCCATCAACTACAATATTATTCTTACCTTTTTTGTAAATAATTTCAAAGCCATACACAAGCATCTTAGTGACCCATTTGTGTTGCTTTTCTAAATATATAATCATTATTCGAAAAAATATTTTAGTCTTTCATAATCTTTCTTGAGTTCAAAATATCTTCCCATTAGATGTTGATGTTATTGTTTGACTACATGAATCATAAATAACATTTACTTCTCATATGTATGCCTTACCAATTTCTTTCCTTTGAGTTGTAAAATTCTCAAATGCTAGGATATATGCTTCTTGCACCAATACTAACCCAAGGTCATGTCTATAATCATCATATTCTAAAATAAATGTCTTAGAGAAGTTTGTGATAGCTAACACATGAGTGGAAGGAAGAGGTTCTTAAATTAGTTATTGAAATGCTTGGATTGATTACTTTGACCATGAAAAGAAGATCCTTCTTCAACAATATTATTAAGGGCTATGTTATGTGAGCCTAGTTATGAACAAAACTTCTATAATATCTTATTAAAGACTTAGAATCCTCTCAAATCTTTGATATTTTTAGGTTTTTTCCACTATTCTACTATTGCAATATTCTTGGGGTCCACCTTAACACCTTTGTGTGACACCACATGTCCTAAGTATTCTACTTCCTTCTATCTAAAGATACATTTAGATTTTGTGCATAGAGTTGGTTATCTTCCAATTACTTATAACACCTTATTTACATGTTACAAATGTTCTTCTCGTGTTTTACTATAAATGAGTATGTCATTAAAGAATACCAACACAAATTATGAAAGAAGTGGGAATAGCTTAATAATTTTTCTTGGGTTAAATAAGCTTTCCACCATTTTATCAATTGGATTAGTCACATTATATCTCTCTATCTCATGGTTTGAGTTTGCATGGATCTTTTGGTGTACTTGTTTCATATCTTTCCTAACTATATGTTATCCCACTTTTGGTCATTTCATTTTTCCCTGTGGATTAATATGTTATTCAATCTTGTTTTATCTTCCATTGTGTATCCTTTAAATATTTTATATTATGAATTTATGAAATTCAAATGATATTAGAATAGACTTTGGGTTGTTAAGAAATATTTTGGATTTTGTTTAAAGAAAGGAATCAATAAAGTTGAAATATAGAGTTTTCAAAGATGTAGATTTTTCATGGAAAAAAGGAGATTCTCTAAATTTCCTTGTAACCTTGCATTTCCCATATCATCACAAGTGGCCTTAACATATAAAGAGAAGGAAAAAGTTTCTCTCATGAGGAACTTACCTGACGTAAGCTTTTCTTTACACCCTCACATTTCTACAAATTATATGTGCTTGCAAAAAAGTGGGGCCCCAAAGGAAGGAAGAAAACATGAAAATCCAAATGGTTTCCTAACTCACTTTTCTTTGTGCATGTTGAAATCCTACAAGTTTTATAAAAGTGTCCCAAAAAACTCCTTATGTGTGCATGGAAAGGAAAAGGTGTTGAGGACTACCCAAACTCCCTCGTTTTCACTCTTTACAAAATTTCCCAACATTGTGAAAAGCATAACTTTTAAAGGTGTGCATCCAACTTTTCTTTCCTTCTATTCCTTTTATTCCTACATCTCCATATGAAGGCACTTAATGGAAATATAGAACTCATGGAAAGATGAGACAACTCCCTAAACTTTTCCTCCCTCCACGTATCACTTTCCTCACAAAGGATTTACTCCTTTTTCATGCACGAAACTCCTAGACTTCCACAGAAGTAAGCTTCACCTATAACTCAATTTTTAATAATCCTTGAGAGCATTTTAAATGTCATGTGTGAAACCATATTTTATAAATCTTATATTTTATGCCCTTTCTCACATTCATAAACACATCTGAACTCTTTGGAAATACTCTCCTCACATCTACCAACCAAATTGATTATCATTTCCCTAATTCTCCTATCATTAGTTGATCTTATGCATATTGTTAAAATATCTTGCACATTGGGTTCATCTATTCACTAGTCACATAGGTCACATTGCCAAGATTTTTCAATTGCACTTCAAGTTATAGGTATTTTATTGCAATCCTCTCACTATAATTTAAACTAATAGAACTATTAACTCGTGTTGATCTATCACATCATGAAGTTTTGTACAATTTATCTAGGTTTTTTCTATATTTTCTAAACAAATTTGTCTCTTGTTATATTTCTCAACCCTAAACCCTAGAATTTGTCACATGTGTAAATATCTTTTTCCTTATTCCCTAGAAGTCATCATCACACTTGTATTGTAAAGTGTCACCTAACTATAATATTCTCTGCATATACACTAAGTTTTCATTTACCAAATTATGGAATGTCAATCCTTGTCCAACCCAAACTTCCTTTTCCTTTTCTTTCTTGCTCTTGCATTCCCAAAAACACATAAGACCTCGAGAACTAGGCATAAGAAGAGTGCATGTTCTAAAAAGTGAAGTGATTATCTTATGCTCCTCTTCATCCAAACACTTCATATGACTTCACCTAAGTCAAAAGAGATGAAGTGTGAGTTTTAAGTGGTGACACCATCCTTTAAAATGACTTCTACACTTAGTGAAGTATTTGAAATTAACTTGGGGTGCATAAACTTGAATGAGTTCTTGGAGAGGATTTATAAAAATGATAAAGCAATACAAGAAAGGTGCATTTCCAATACTTGATTGATGAAAATCATGGGTTTTCCCACTAGTTCAATCACTCAAGCTTGTTATGACATTTTCTAAATTTTATGATCCCTAGAAAAGGGATCATGGGTATCTCAAATGAAGTGTTCCTAGATCTCAACCTTGAGATTGTACGTATCCAAAACATTCCAAATCCCTAATTACAAGAAAGTTATTAGGTTGGACATTGCTAACAGATTGGAATATTATAATCTAGATCCAAATTTGAGCATGTAATCTTTAAATAAAAACTAAACTAAAGCAAGGGTTTCTACCTCCAAATTACCTAAGATAGACTTAAGTGATTTCCATACCAAAACCAATGATTTGATAACTCTTTCAAAAAAGGTTATGGATCTTCCCAATACATGTGAGTTCCAACCTAAGATGTTCAAATTTATTAAAAATGTGTTATATAACAAGAAAACAAATATTGGGCCACTATACTTAGCAATAATCTTCATAAGCAACTCGTGAAGGTCTAATAAATAAGGATACATTCAATCTCATATGATGTGTATCTAATGGATAGAAGAGTCATCTTTCTTAGAATTAAAAGAGTTGAAATATTTGGTTCTAGAGAAGGTCAACAAAAAAATCATGAATCATATCCTCAATTGGAACTCAAGGAAGGTCATTTTTAACAAATATTTAATGATGCTTTTGTATTTTCTAAGGTTTAAAAAATAAAGGGCGGCCTTAGCAAACACATTTCCTTAGAAGCCACTATGGCTATTGTAGATTGGGAGAATTGGTTTATAGAATTTCTCACTTTTACATATATAATCTTGGAGGGTTTATAGGTGCTACATATAGGTTTCCAAAATATGTGAGTGATAAATTTATTCTTTTGGAGTTGACAAGACAATTATGTGAGGTTCACAAAATTATTTCTAAAAAGCATACAATAGTTGTGAAATTTCCTATTACCATTAATTTTTATAGTTGTTCTTCTTTGTTACATGCTAAAGGATCATATGGAGAACTATCTAAGTTGAAACTATATGTACAAGATAAAAAATATTCCTTTGATACCAAAAGGAAATATTGAGAAATTTTTTGGCTCCATTCACAAACATATTTATTTAGTTTAAAAGACTTATAGGTTGGTTGTGAAGATGAACATGTCATAAAAAAGAAGAGTTATTCCAAAATGAAAACTGTTCAAGTAAAATCATATGGAATTTCCCATGTCTCTAAGAAGTATATGATGATGGAAATATTTTAAGTGATACCTACAATAGAGAGGCATATTCAAATTGTCTATTCCATGTGTTAATTTGTCCCAAGGGGAAGAGAGATCCTTTTAGACTATAAGAAAAAGAGTAATTGTCAATAGTTTGAGGTGATTGGATGAAAGAAGAAAAAATTGAATGCCCCTACTAAGAGAGTGACGAGAGTTGATAAGATTATCAAAGAGACTTCTAAAAAGAAAAAAAAATCAATGAAAAAGAAAAGTGCATTGAAACCACTCATGCATTATTTGAGTGTGATGTAGATATGGAAGGAGTTAAGGGACACTCAAGAGGAAGAAAAGTACAAGGTACAAATTTAAAGTTAGTGACTACAATGGGAAATGAAAATATAATATCTACTTGTAGACACTCTAAGTTGTTCTGACTGGCGAACAACACTATTTAACTCACTTTCACCCTTCTTCCCTAAATGATTAAATAATACATTATTATTTAATTATTAAATCAAATTTTATATTTGTCTATTAATTAAATGATTTAATATTATTTAATCAATTCATCCTCAATCATCATTTCTTACTAATTAAATCAATCTCATTTATTTAATAAATGTCCTAATTTAACCGTTTTCCTCTATTAATTGAATAATATTACATTATTTAATTAATTCACCTTTCTTAGCATTTATCTAGCTTTATTCCTCTTGATTAATTAAATAAATATCAATTATTTAACTATGTTGCTAACTTACCCTATTCTACTAATTTAATTAAATGGTTATTATTAATTGTTTAATTAATCAACTTTCCCCTTTCCAAATCAAATTATTTAATTCATTCAACATCATCCCTTTAATAAATAAACTTTATTTATTAAAGTCAACCCACCTTGCACGTTCTTCTTATTAATTAATTAATTTCCCCACATGTGGAATAATTCTTCTTTTAGTTGACTAAACAATCTATTTAGTTAACTATCCAATTATCTCTTATCCATAATCTCCTTGAATGTAACGATCACTCTCTAATAGTTGACTATTCAATCTATTTAGTTAACTATTCATCTGATTCTCTTGACTCACATCCTCTCTCAGTCAACTAAGATTGACTATTCAATCTATTCGGTGGACTGCTCAATCTAAATTGGTTCACTCCTACTCTCTCCCATTCCTCTGATCAATCATTGGAGTTGATTAACCAATCTTATTCCTCTCAATAGTTTTCAACCATTGATCTTGATTCAACATTGTTTAATCTTGAGCATTCATCTGAAAACATGAAATCTATATAACAATCCTCTCATCATCCTAAAAAACGATCGAAGAATTGACATATTTTTGTGCAACGAAGTAATGTTGAATTGACATTTGATTTCTTGAGAGCTTTTACACACATCTTTGATCACCATTAGCACACATCAAAGCTTTTGCAAAACATCAAAATGAAGGCTTTGCATTGATACAATGCAATCCAACATCACTATGAATACACTTTGACACAAGATGGTAATATTATGATTTTTTGATTTCAATGTATGTTCTCTTATTTGATTGCATTGTTTGATTTCATTGATTCATAATCTCATTTTGCAATTTTGGGTTTGGGATTCTATCTTGTTTGAATTAAGTTTAGCTTAATTCATATTCTGATTTACTTATCACTAATTTCCCCCCTTATGACACTACTAAAAATCTTGGCTCCTCATGAGAACAACTATAATCCATTCTTTTGTTCAAACTCATTTACAAATTTTTACTCAAACTTCTCAAATTCCTTTATAGACTCATGTTCAAAGTTCTCTCCCTCCTCCTATAAACCTTCCTCATGTTTTCCTATTAGAGGATTCAATTTTCTCCTCTCTTGCACAAGAAGGTTTTGAAGAAAAATAACTAATTTACCAACTTCACTTCCATATAATCAAAATGATGTTAATCCCACTCCTAATGATTTATCTCCTACCTCATTCTTAGAAAGAGTTCCTTCTCAATCTAGATGCCTACTTTTCATTAGTGTAAAGTAAAGAATAGATTAAGTGGAATAAAGAAACAAAGTTTAACAATAAGAAACAAATAAGCCAAGATAATGAATAGGCATTGTAGAATATAAAAGAGAGTACAAGACAAGGAAATGAGAAAATGAAAAATTATGAGAAAATTTTGGAAAACATAGAACAAACAATTTATGAGGGTTCAAATAAAAGAGAAACTTTCAAGAAATAATAATATACTTTAGCCACCATTATTACCTAGCTCAATATCACAATTAAAAAGAGGAAAATCATTGTGAAACCATTGGTTGATAATCTCTTCTATTTATTTGATGATTGATAAGCCCCTCCTAGCAAGAAAGTTAGAATTGTTTCTTCTATTTTAAAATGATGTTCAAGCCTCACAAAATTGCTAAAATTTCCATCCCCATGGTTGATAAAGATGAACTAGTACTATCACCATCAAAATATCAACTTTCAAGAATCATTATGGGAAAAAAGACTAGAGATGCAAAAAAATTGAGAAATATAAATAGCTATCATGATTGTGGTTTTAGGAATGGATAAGATTATAAAAATAAACAAGAGATTAAGGAACAAATGAGGCACTTGAATTCCTACACCAAGCATTTAATTAGACCCCTAAATTCCTCTAGTGGTCATTTTATCAATCCAACCATAGTTTCCCAAGAGGATTTTTTCGCCTTAGAAGAAATGAAATGTATAACTAGTGCTAGGAAATAATTGCTAAATGATTTACTCGTGTAAACATCAAATTTCATGATGAGGCCATGCATTTACACAATAGGGTTATAGAGGATTTTAAGTTGATTGAGGAATTATCAAAGACATGATGAAAATTATTTTTGACACACTTGTTGTTAATGAGGGTATCTTAAACAAAGGTTCTCTTCTATGTTAGGATAATGGACACAAATCATAAAGTTAAAAACTCATTTACTTGACTAGAAGTTGTCCATGGGGAAGCTATCAACATTATAATGGATACTCATTATTTGATTGGAAATATGATGGGACATTATTATCAATAAGGATAAATTATCAATAACATTGATGCTCTAAATCAATATTTGGATAAAATAGTTAAGCAAAGGCTAGTCAATTGTTTAGCTTCAATTTCTATATCTTACACAAACAATTGGGATGATATTTCTATTTAAAGAAGTTAGAAATAAGGCAACCAAAAGGTTAGTGAAAGCCAATCAAATTGTAAATGTTTACTATTACTACTTTCACTCTAGATATCTTGAAGGTCAAATTTTGGAGGCAATCAATGTAACATTAACTAGAGACTAGAAGGGAAATAACTAGACACATGATATTGTTATAATTATATTTATGGAGGAGATACTAGCAAGGAATCAACAATGTGAAGGACTATGAATACCACCAAAATTTCAAGTTTAAGGCCAGATGTAGTGACTAAATATTTCTCTTTCTTATGATATTTAAACTTTAATATCTTAAAATATTTTAAGATTGCTATTTAAATTACTTATTTCTCTCATAACTGCTCATTGGTTATGAATGATGGCCATAAATATACATTTTTTGTAATTTTAAAGGGTTGGAACTCGGAATAAATTGGTCTATGAAGGAAGTTCAACTTTGGATCTTCAAATTTTTTTAGGGAAATAATAATATCATATATCTAAATTTTGAATCTCTTATGGCATTGTTAGTGCATATTTTCTTATGTTAGATATGATTTTGAATACGTATTGTTTCTTGTGTTGGATATAAACACATTTCTTGGTTTTTCCTTTTGTAATTCAAAGAATTTGTTGCGAATACATCCTCTTAAAACCTTGATATATCTATATTTGTGTGAATTATCAAAGTCAATTCTCCTACTTGACTAATCCATATATTTTTATTACAATCTTACTTAAATGTATCATCTTTAAAGGCTATTTCTTAATTGATGAATTGACGTGTGTATTTTATTTTTAAAATTTTATTTTATCAAAAAATCCCTAAAAATAACTTCAAGATGTACAATTTTTTCCTTCTTGTGTGTAACTCATGATCTGAATAAAGGAAGCCTCGCCATCTTGATGAATGGTTTTTACCCCAATAATTGTTGAATTTTTTTTATAGTCGATTACTATTAAAAATTCATGTTATAATATAGATGTGGCAACAAGCCCACATTAGCCTTCACTAGGCCAAAAAAATAGTATTAGTAAAAAGAGATACACATGACAAGGTGAATGCACACCAATGAGCTCAAAATAGGAAAACCATCTTAGAAATTATCAAATTAGATCTACATTCATTGTTCTGTCTATTCTATAAATACATTATTAAAAAAAAAAATGACTTAATCATTTTCAACTTCCAAATCTAGCAGTTCATATCCTTTCTATGCTCCTCCTTCTCATTACTTTCCTTTTTCAATCAATTATAGAAATCCATCTACTTGAAGGTACCTAAAGGAGGAGAGATTATTTCCCAACTTCCATTATTGTTGAAATTCTAATAAGTTACCTCTAGGTCTCTTATTGTTGCATCCATCTTACTAAAATGCATGTAATCAGTCACTAATGTACGTTGCATCTGAAAGTACATAAGAACAAGAACTAGATACATAGATCACTCCAATGCGAAACCAAGGAAGCATTAGCACCAATAGTAGAAAACAATCATTGTGTTATGGTATGAATGTTATTTATGTTTATTTTTTTTAAAATTTTTCTAACTATTCAGATTTGAATTTTTTTTGCATAACCCTCCTCTCAATATTAGTCTAGGAATTTTTTCTACTACCTTAGCTTCCTTACACTTATGTTGTTTATGATTTATGTCTTTCTAATTGATAAATTACTTAAGATTGTTGTGGTCAATTATAACGATAAACTTACCACACACTAAGTATTGTCTAAAATTATCTAAGTTGTGCATGATTGCTATAATCTCTTTATCTTAAATAGAAAACTTATTTTATCCCTCTATTAGTTTCCTAATTTCAAAAGTAGTGGGATGTTGTATCAAAATAGCTCAAATTCCTTCATTAGAAGCTATCACATTTCAACATAAATAAAAGTGAGAAATTTGGAATAATGAGCACTAGACACAAACACATTACCTTATTCAATTTGTTAAAAGTTTGTTCAATAGAATTTATCCACTTAAATACGTTGTTGTTCGTTAAATGTGTGAGTGATATTGTGAGCCAAGATAGTTCTTTAGCAAAAATTTTGTAGTAGATGCATAATCCTAAGTGTTGGTTATCTAACTTGTAGACACCAAATCCCTCAAGTTGGATAGTCTCTAAGAGCCAAGGGTGTCAAATCTGAAAAGAGTATCATAAAACCTATGTTCAGGTTGGGAAATTCAAGACCAATTAATGAGGTGGGTAAGATCTTCAAAGCTAGTTCTGCAAGACCAAGGAGGGTTTCCCTAAGGTATTGTAATAGATATAATCATATAAGTACAACACTCACCCTAACACAAACCATACCCATTGCATATTGCACCCCTATTTCAATTGTCACTCCATGCCTATATATTGGTTTGGGGAACTCAAGGTTAAGCACCTTATTAAAACAAATGATTTGCCACATAAATTTCAATGAATGTGTTTTATAATAAACCCATACCATTGAAGTTGGAAAAATCAACTCCACAACTCCCAAAGATCACCTGCAATCAAACACCTATCACAGAAAGAGAGAATAGCAAAGCTATGGAGGCCAAGATCTATTGATCCAAAAAAGCATGAATCATTATGAATGTTCATCTTAATGATTATACAATAAATAATATTTATAAATGGATAATAAACCTAGAAACAATAGGTGAGGATAAAACAAGATCATGACATGTCTCATCATCTTATGACATGAGATATAAAAAACACTCCTAAGTTTAGCTTAAGTGTATGAAATGAATTAGACTAATAATCAATTAAAGATTAATTAATTATTAGTTAATGCATGATTCCTCCAAAACCTCCCTTTAAGATGAACTTAGGGAGTAGCCAAAAACCCTAAAAAGAGAATACGTAAGGGGTCCTAACAAACAAGGTTTAATGAGGTACCCATGTACAAGAAATCTAATCTCTCACAACTACAGAAAAAAGGAGAAAACCTCATGGGAAAAACTCCTCTCCAAAAGAGAGAAATTTGAATGAAGGAATGAAAAGCCTCCAAACCAATGTGAAGGACTAAGCAGCCTCCAACCAAAACAATTTCTCAAAAAAGGAACATGAAGAATGTTGTTGGAGCACGAAGAAGTTGTAGACAACTATCAAAAGATGACTAATATAGTGTTGAAATGAATAACATCCTTTGAAATAGATGATGATCAGGATCAAGAAGACAATAATCTACATGAGTGTCCCCAATGACACTACTTGAATAAGATGGCAAACAAAGGAAAACATCTATAACTCGAAGATACAAATTTGGCACATGAATTTGCATGAGTGACTCCAATGACACTACTCAACATGCAAGATGCAAGTTGAAAATACAAGTACCAATAGTACATGAAGAACATTAATCAAATGAAGATGGAGGGTCACCTCTAGAAAATAGGAATGCAAGAGT
>VDFB02023606.1:0-88159 GCA_007258455.2 Sequoia sempervirens
CAAAACTTTGCATAATCTCCTAAAACCTTGGGGCAGTAGTTTATATTTGTCAAAACTTCAAATTGCAACGTTAGATGTAGAGATTCAATCATTTACCACCCAAACCATAAAACCCTCTCCCTAGGCTTAGAAACCCTAGGGTTTATTGAAAGTAGCACTTTCTAAACATTCCAAAACTCAAAAAATATTCAAACAAGCCTAAAATGCCCTACTAATGCTCAATCTAACATAAAATAACACTGCCCAACTCAGAAACTCATTTTCACTCACCAAAACCTCATTTTTCTTAAGGAAAACTCAACATTTCCTCATTTGGTTTGATGCCCAGTCCAAGGATCATCCTCCATTCAAATTTCTTATGGCCTTTTATAATTCTTCCCTCCTAAAAAAAACCACTTCAACTTCCAAAACTAACATTTGAAAGAGGTGATCATTGGTCTCCCTCTTTAATACACTTTTACAACCCTGGTGCAAGAGCACTATACCTCATCCTCCTTATTTGATCATTTGATGGTAATTAAGAGGTTAATAGGTAGGTGGATGAGTCTTTGAGTATGTTTTGTTTTGAATAAGGTCAATCAAGACCACTAAGCATGTCTTAGGTTGAGTTTTTGAGTTTAGGTGTTAAAATGTGAAAAATGGTGATTTTACACTAAAATATCTTTGTAGCCTTTGAAAGCAAGTTTTTGAATTTACATGTAAAGTGTGCAAGATTAGTGTTTTGTGGATGTAATAAGGCTCATTTCAAGCCATTGGTGTGGTTTTAGCGAGTTATAGGTGTTAGGGGTACAAAATTACAATATGAGTAATATTGTTTTGAAAAAAAATGCATGTGAATGAGGGCTTAGGCCTAGGGTTTGGTAGAATCTCCATGGGAGGTCATGATGTTTTGAACTTTTAGGCATGTGCAGGGTTAATGTCCCCTGTTCAAGTTGTTTTTAAAGTCTGGGAGTTTGTGGAAGTAGCATATTTAATAAACCCTCTTGAATAGTACATAAAACAAGGGTTTTCAGGTTTGGCATGAATTTTTCCATACCAGAGGAATCTAGTTGTGGTTTTGGAGGTTTGGGAACATAAGAAATGTTGACCCAAGGTTTCAAGGTCATGTGATAAGTTGAAGGGAATGTTGCTTTATAATTTAGGCTTCACTAGGCCTGTACACCCCAACACCCCTAATGCCTTTAAAAGACTCTGACAGGTTCCCCAAGACCTATTCCATGCTTTCCATCCATTATTATTGCACAAATACTCAAAAAAATATAAAAGGTGCATTCTAAAGACAATTTTTCATACATTTACAAGGGAAAAGCTGACCTTGGGCATCAGATAACTTTTTAAAACCTCCATATTTTGCTCTGAAACAAATTGCAGCATGTAGAAGGGCCCTAAACCTAACATTCCACCAAGTTTTAGATTTTTCCCATGGTAGAAATGGGAATTATGCCCATTTTGGTGACCAAACCCTTCTTTGGTAGGGTTTCAGAACCACTTTCAGTAAGATTGATGTAACTTTCCTAATTCTTAATGAAATCAAGCCAAATCACCACCAAAATAAAGCTATCTCTACCCTCTATCAAACCATGAATATTTGGAAGTCATACAGTTATGTGTCAGTTCGTATCAAACAAAAGAATAGTAAAAAATGTTGCAAAAATAAAGTTTTATCTTTATTAAATGCTTCAAAACTTCAAAAATGCCAACAACAACCCAATCTCGACCAAAGGGAGGCTTTTTAAACATTCTCCCACCTTCCCCAACAACTTTCAACTAATTTTTAAAAAGAAGGAACCATTGGTTAGTGAAATTACATCATTATGGTGAAATTACACCGACTTACAACATGAAAACTTTGCAATTTTAGAGCAACTTTCAATACTAAAGACCTATGACCTCAAAAACCATTCAAATAGCCTTGAAATAGCCTTATTACATTTTCAAGACCCCAAACCTTGCACACTTACAAACAAATTCATGTTTTTTCCTTCAAAGGCTACAAAAGCAACTTTTAATGCAAGATTGCATTGTTGCACATTTTGACTCAAAACTCAAAAACTCAACCTAGAACCTATCCAATGGTCTTATTAGACCTTATTGAAGATGAAAAAAAATAAAAATACTCAAAAATACTCTTTCTAACCTATTTAAACTATTTTGGTTTTCGTCTCTATTTCTAAATTACCTCATCAGTAAAGCTACCTCATCACCTATGTTGTCTATTTATGAAGCCTTGAATGACATATATATTTCATTTATTTTAATGGATACATTTTTGAGGAACTAATATTCATCTCATTACCATGCTACAGGAAAAATTATCTGCCATGCCAAAGAAACAAACAAGGAAGAAAGATCTAACGGATGAAGATTATGAAACCTTCAAAGAACAAGAGAAAGGGTGGCGACATATCGTGAAAAGAAGAAATTGAAAATGATTGACGAAAAAAATCCAATTGAAGAGGAACCTCAACTGTCAAAAAGAGAAAAGAAATTGGTAGCACAAAGGGAAAAAATGTGAAAGAGTCATGCTAGGAGAGATGCATATATCGTAGTTGGAGACACACCCTCTACTGCAAGTGAATACGAAGGGACACCATTAAGCACAAGCCAATATGGAGGGACACCATCTACCACAAGTGAGTATGGTTGGACACCATCCACTGCACCTAAAGTTGAGAGTACATTATCACTCAGATTTGATGAAGAAGGTATGCCATCATCCCCACATGAACCTCGAGGTATGTTTTCTACTCCACCCTTGATTGAAGGTACACAATCTATCCCACCTCAATTAAATATTGATTAAATTGCTAATGTTGAAATGTATGTACCTAGGAGAACACCACCTAGAATTTTGTGTAGAAAGCCAATTTTTTTAATTAATATTGATGAGGATATTTTGCAACACATGGAAGTTAAGATTCCATAACACACTTGTAGAAGATATGTTGATAAGATTTGGAAAATATTATTTGAAAGGGTAAATGAGACTACAAGATGTCAACTATTTGTTCAAATGATGTAGAGTTTAAAGTACAGAAACATCATGAAGACTCCTGGGTTGAGAACATCAAACACATCAAGTGAAAACACTATTGTGAAGAATCTAATGGATGCTTATGAGAGTGTGGGTAAGACCTCACACTCAAAGGATAGTAATGTCACTCAATGTGTCATTACATTGACTTTGGTAAGCTATCCAACAAAGAGATATCGTCTCATTAAAAAGACAAGTGAAAAATAGGAATTAGTAGAAAAACTTTATTAAAAGTTGTTCAAAGGCAGCAAGGAATTGAGGGCATTGATTCAAATCAATTATTGGAATTCTTGGGAAGACTTCCACATAAAAATAAAAATGTTGTTGAAGCATTGAGAACACTAATTGAAGAGCATTGGAAGAATGATACAAGGCCATCTCTAAATCAAAGAGATTTCGTAAGATGGAGAATCAGTAGATCCAAAGCATTTTTTGGATGACTCAAACCCAATTTTTTCATAAATTTCAAAATGATTATCCTCAAATTAGTATTTCTCAAATATTTTTTGAAATGCGTAAACCTTTTTATGTCAAGATAAATCACACACACACTACTTTTTGTTGTAGACTACATATTGAATTCTCTAATCATTATGATGTTTATCATTCTATATGTTTAGATTTGCATTCTAACGATGTTTTGCAGGATTGTGGCATAGAAGCCCCACCAAAATATTCAAGAGAGTTCTTATAAAAAATTAATTTTAAATAGAGGATGTCCAAATATTATACAAGACAACATGCTTGGATGGTTCATGTGAGCATTGCGGTGGCTTGCAATGAATGCCACTATGTCAAAATATGGAAAGCAAAGATGAGGTGGGACAAAAACTAGTAGATTTTAGGAAGTATAAAATAGTGACATATGCTACAAAAGATGGGTCTAGAGAAAAAAGGCGTGATTTGGTTATTGAGAAGATTCTAGTTTATTAGTTTATGTCCATGTTTCATGAGAATCTAGTGTATGAGTATGCAAGGCATACCCATAGAGCCCGATGGTTGGCCACGAAATTCAAGCTATGCAAGGAAACTTTTCCAATTGGCAACATAGTATCAATGGTTGAATTTGCAGAGAACTTCACTCTATAGCCACAATGTGAGGTGCAGTCACAATATTACAACTCCACACAAGTTTCAATATTTGTGCACATAGTATTCATTCATGCAACTAATAGTATAGAGGACCAAAGGAAGGTATTGAGGGAGTATAGCTTTTATATTAGTGATGATCACACACATTCTCTAGAGTTTGTGCAAGGTTGCTTCTAGATGTTCTATAGTGATTTGGCTCAGAGGGGCATAACATACGGTCACATATAATATGGTCAAATAACTATGCAACACAGTTCAAGAATGTGTGCATGTTCTATTGGTTGTGTAGGATGCATATCAGTACAAGTGTTCAACATATGTGGAACTTTTTTGAGGTTGGGCATGGAAAGGGGGAGCATGATGGTGTAGGAGCATGTGTGAAAAGAGCATTAGCATGAGAAGAGTTAAAGTATAAAGACAGTGCAAAGTTGATAGATGCAAGATCAATCATCGAGTGGTGTAATACTTTGATGGGTCCAAGTAATGAAGGTACGTCTTCAGTTCATAGATTTTTTTGGTTGATGGATGATACTAACATTGCACCATATGAGGATTGTTGGACACTAATAAGATCAAGTGAGCTACACTCTTTCCTTAGCTCAAATGCAGGTTCATGGAGTATTGATACACATAAGATGGAATTCTTTTTTTCTTCATGTACAATGTAAGCCTGGAATGATTGTGATTCAACAGAGTGGGTTGACAAATGGTTGACAAGTTATCTTAGCCCACTTCACACATATCGCCCTCTGACAACATTGGAACTAACACAGATGGAATCATCAGTTGACTTTGACCACGTATCAGATCTAGTTCAACCAAGTAATATATCTACTTGTTTAGTTCTTTAAATTTCACATTGTTACCTTACTTTGTACCATATTCATAATGTTGACTAATTTCAAGTGATTTGTTGCACATATCAATGCAGGGCATGTTTATGCAATTATTGCAGATGAAGAAAATGAAGAGGGAATGGCCTATTACTTGTGTCATTGTGTTGAGGCCAAAAAGAAATTGGAAGCCCCAGTTATAGATGGAGAAAACATCAAATACCCTACAGGCTCAATTGTTGTTACTAAAACATGGCTTAGAAGGTACCCACATAAGAGTGTTAAACATTGGTTGTTTGAGGACTTTGACATGCATCGTAAGATTCTTCATTACTCGAACCTTGTTGTAGAATCCAATGTTCATTTGAGAAAATATGGTGGTAGACCTTTGAACAAGACCTTGTGGAAGGTTCGTGAGTCTGACCATGAGGTAATACTTGACACAATAAAGAGTAGAGCTGACCCAGATGATTCATTGGATTAATTTTTAAGTATATGCACAATGGTTCTTATTAATTTATACTTTTATCCACATTAATTTGTTTGATGCCAATGCTATCATCTTATTTTACTTTGTGTATCTGTAAGTAACCCGGTAAACATTGATTGGTTTCCCCTTGCAGAAAATGCAGATTTATGAGCCATCCAAGAGAATCTTAGGCATAAAAGCAATGCAACATCCCTATTTTGATGATCTTGACAAATCTCAATTATGATTTTAAGCCATTACAAAAGTGTGTACGAAGCTTGGCGAGGGAATTTCAAGTTATTCATTTGAAGTTAACCTTATCATGAGCACCTACGATGTAGACATTACAGGAGCATCTCAAATTTCAAGATATTCTAGATTCATGAGAGGTGTTGTGTGCAATAGGTATCTTGGAACTCGCAGTGAAGATGTATGACCAGGAGTGACTAAGTTGAGAGACTTCCATGCCTATCTGTAAGTTCCTTCCATCTATTTTCATTTCATTTCCATTTTGGATGAGTTGTTTCTTTTTATTCTTTTACTTTGCATACATCTATAACTAAACTAGTAAAAATTGGTTGGTCTCTCCTTGCAGAAAATGTCGATTTTTGAGCCATTGAAGAGAATTTCAACCAAAAAAGCAATGCAACATCCTTGTTTTGATGATCTTGAAAAATATCAATTTTGATTTGAAGCCATTATAAAAGAGCATGTGAAGCTTTGCAAGGGAATCTCAAGTTACTCATTTGAAGTTAATCTCTAAATGAGAACCTATGATGTAAACACTATAAGAGAATCTTGAGTATATGAGTGAAATTGTAAAATATCTATGAGAACAGAGTACCTAAGGAATTGTAATGAGATTTATTGAAATATTGAAATTTGGTTCATGGAATTATTTTCAGTTAGTAAATTATGTTTTGAGTAAATTGTCAATTGAATAAGGTCATATTACATGTTCAATTGATATAATGTAATAATTCATGTTAGTTATAAGCTCAACAATTAGGCATGATTGGAAAGATGTAGAATCATTTGTAAAGGCTAGATTTAAATCTCTTGAAGGCTCAAACGCAATGTAATTTTGGTGCAAGAGCACCTAGTCTCCTAGTTGCAAAATTTAACTTTTTGAAGGTTGATAGGTGGTCAATAGATTAGATTAAGGTTTTTTGTGTTTATTTATGCTAAATGAGGTCAATCAAGACCATTTAAGTTGTATTAGGGTGATTTTTTGAGTTTTAGTGGTCAAATGTGCAAAAAAATGCATTCTTGCTACAAAATTGTCAATATTTGAATTTGTAGCCTTTTGAAGGAAAATCTTTGAATTTGGTTGTAAATATGCAAGAATAAGGTCTAAGATTTTGATATACCATTTAGAGAGCTTTGATTTCATGGAGTTCCTTTCAAAGCCTCTATTTTTATTGTTCCTATGGTAAAATGTATGATAGAGTTGGTGGAATTACCTTTCTTAGTAATCACTATTAGTGAGATTAAGATTGTTAACCTTGAAAAAGTATGACTTGGGAAAAATGAATTTGATATGGATATTATTTTCAAAGAATTCAAGTGGGATGTACTCCACATTGATTCCATTCCTCAATATTCACTTGATGGCATCAATGAATGGCTGAACTCCATGGATATAAAGTATTATGAAAGTAGAATGAACTTGAACTGGTGGCCAATTTATTGAAGATGGTGGTTGGGAATTTTTGAGTATGTAAGCTAGTGATTATGATTCTAATAATTTAGAAGAGTTAGAACAAGGATATATGAACCATTTGATGTAGAAGAGGAATCATAATCATATTTCATGTAGCCACCATCAAGAGTGTTACAAGCCAACAAGATGGAGGGAATTCTTATATAAGTATAATTTTCAATGTTGAAGGTACCAACTTTAATACCAACTACAATGGCAACATTGAAATTACCTAGCAATATTTATGCTGAGGAAATTTCATTTAGATGCAAGGATTCAAAGCACATCAACCATGTGGTACAAATGATTAAATCTCAAAGATGAGTTGTAGCAATGAAAGAGTCTAAAAAGGCAAAAAGAGCTACATTGGTGACTCAGGAAAAACTTCATCTTTCAAAAACAAAGTCAATTAGGCTGGTAGACGTGTGGATCGGGCCAACATTTGGTGGAAGAGGAAGAAACATGAGTGGAACTCTAGAGGCCCACCATACTATATTTTAGTATTCAACCATGAGAGTAGATGAGAAAGTTGATATCATGTATCAAAATATTAAGTATGCATTCTTCCAACTAGTGGAGAAGGAGATGATTACTTTGCTTCATTTTCATTTGCATAAGCATATCAAGGCATGGAAACCAAGAAGACCAAGAATGCCCAATTTTATGTGGAGGTAAAGGATGTGGTCCAAAATTTAGGAGGGGCAAGAAGGTCAATGTATGATCTTGATGAAATTGAGGAAGAACAACAAGAGAGGCATAGGAAAAATAAAATCAATATAGAGTTTCAAGGATTTTTTAAGCGAGTAAGAGAGCTATGGAAGTAGCCTCATATAAAATATTTTGAACTAGAGTTTGATATACCATTTAGAGAGCTTGGTTTTCATTGAGTTCCTTTCAAATCCTCTACTAGTGATTTTGATTTTGATAATTTGGAAGAGTTAGATCAAGGATATGAACCCTCTAATGTAGAAGAGGAATTTGAATCACTCTTCATGTTGCAGGTACCCGTTTTAATACCAACTACAATGGAAACATTGAAATTTACTTTAGATGCAAGGACTCAAAGTACATCAACCATGTGGTACAAATTATTAAATCCAAGAGACAATTTGTAGCAATGAAAGAGTCTGAAAAGGAAGAGATAACTACATTGGTGACTCAGGAGAAACTTCAGCTTTCAAAAGCAAAGCCAATTAGGCTGGTCGACATGTGGATCAAGCCAATATTTGGTGGAAGAGGAATAAAGATGACTGGAACTCTCAAGGCCCACCATCCATACTAGATTTTGATTTTCAACCATGAGAGTAGAAGAGGGAGTTGATATCATGTATCAAAACATTAAGCATGCATTCTTCCAGCCAGCGGAGAAGGAGATGATTACTTTCCTTCATTTTCATTTGCATAACCATATCAAGGCACAGGAACTAAGAAGACCAAGGATGTCAAGTTTTATGCGGAGGTAATGGATGTGGTCCAAAATTTAGGAGGGGAAATAAGATTATCTTGTTTTTACTGTTGCTACCTACTTTCATAGTGTTCTTGGATTTAAGGGTTTCGTGATGTAATTCAACCCATTCCACTTTTTGTGCCTACTGTAACTTGTGGAATGGGTCCTCTAACTTGTAAAATACATGCCTAACCTATTTAGAATGTTGTGGAGTCAAGATTGGGTGTTTGGGATAATGTTCTAGGGCTGCAGTAGGGTATTTTCATGATGAAAATGGGGGTTTCAAGTGGTGTTTTGATAAAACATGGGGAGGACTATCCATGTAATGTATTATTAACCATGTGCAGGGTCTAGTAAGTGTGTTTGGAGATTTGTTTGGGTATGGTGGGTGCGGGAGATAGGAGTTTCATTAAAACCCCAAGTATTTTGCTTGAACTAGAGGGTTTGGTGTATTAGGGGTCTAGAGGTCTTGGACCTAGAAACAAATCATGGAATTGGAGGTTTTGACACATAACATATTGTTGTTTCAGGAGTTTGAGTGAAGATCTAGTGTTTAAAAGGTCATCTCTTTGTAAATAGGGCTAATTTAGTAGCCTTTATGCAAGGTGGTCTATTGGATCTTACTGATGGTACAAAGAAACATGGTATGATCTCTTGGGAATTTTTCTTAGGATCTCTGTTAAATCTTGATTGATGTTTGGTTGGCCATTGGATGACCTCAAAAAGATAAACTAATTTGATGAGATTTGGAGACTATAAGTTAGGTAAGGGTTTATTGAAAATCCATACTCGAAACCTTCCCATAGCCAACTAAAGCCTAAAACACCTTCAAAAAGGTATGTTTCTGCTAGACATGGTCCTCTTTCACACTCAAACACATAGAATCGCTCTGAGCTACATTCAACCGAATCGATCTTTTAAGGGTTCAAAGTACAAAATGGCTACAAACTTCAACATGTTATTACTCAAATACCGTGATGCGTAGAAAATTATTGTCTAATCCTATGGGATCATGTTGGACCCCTCTACAATGACCTCTCTCAGTTTTTGTTATCTTGAAGTGGTTTTCCTGTGGTGTCCAGTTTTTAGTTGATGGAAAGAGTGTCAAATGGAAGCAGTGGAAAGTTGCAAAGTGGTACAACTTTCATTCTGCAACTCATGTGACCAAATAAATTGTTCCAACACATCCAAATAGGTATTTTTACACTAGGAATGGTCCTCTTTCACACCCAAACATGCGGAATCACTCTAAACTACATTCAACTAGATTGATCCCTTAAGGGTCCAAAGTGCAAAATGGCTGCAAACTTCAGCATGTTGTTACTTAGATACCGTGATGCTTAGAAACTTCTCATCTGATCCTATGGGATTTTGTTGGGCCCCTCTACAATAACCTCTCTTAGTTTTTTTTTATCTCAAAGTGGTTTTCCTGTGGTGTTCAGTTTTTCAGTTGATAGAAAAAGTGTCAAATGCAAGTAGTGGAAAGTTACAAATTGATGCAACTTTCATTCTGCAAATTTTGTGACCAAATGAACTATTCCAACGCATCTGAATAGGTATTTTTATGCTAGGAATGGTCCTCTTTCACACACAAACATGTGGAATTGCTCTGAGCTATGTTCAACCGGATTAATTCCTTTAGGGTCTAAAGTGCAAAATGGCTGCAAATTTCAGCATGTTGTTACTCGGATATCGTGATGCTTAGAAACTTCTCGTCTAATCCTATGGGATTATGTTGGGTTCCTCTACAATAACCTCTCTCATTTTTTGTTATTTTGGAGTGGTTTTCTTGTGGTGTCCAGTTTTCAGTTGATGGATAAGTGTCAAATGCAAGTAGTGGAAAATTACAAAGTGGTGCAACTTTCATTTTGCAAATCCTATGACCAAACAAACTATTCCAACACATCTGAATGGGTATTTTTATGCTATGAATGGTCCTCTTTTGCACCCAAACATGTGGAATCGCTCTGAGCTATGTTCAACCAGATTGATTCTTTAAGGGTCCAAAGTACAAAATGGCTACAAAATTTAGCATATTGTTACTCAGATACCATGACACTTAGAAAATTCTCATCTGATCCTATGGGATCGTGTTGGGCCCTTCTACAATAACCTTTCTTATTTTTTATTATTTTTGAGTGGTTTTTCCGTGGTGTCCAATTTTTAGTTAATGGAAAAAAGTGTCAAATGCAAGTAGTGGAAAGTTAAGTGGTGCAACTTTTGTTCTGCAACTTGTGTGACCAAATGAACTATTCCAATGCATCTGAATATGTATGTTTACGCTAGTCATGGTCCTCTTTTTCACCCAAATATGTGGAATCGCTTTGAGCTACATTCAACCAGATCGATCCCTTAAGGGTCCAAACTACAAAATGGCTAAAAAACTTCAGCATGTTACTCGGATACTATGATGCTTAGAAACTTCTCATCTGATCCTATGAGATCGCATTGGGACCCTCTATAATAAACTATCTCAATTTATTTTATCTCAGAATGGTTTTCTTGTGATGTCTAATTTTTAATTGATAGAAAAAATGTCAAATGGAAGTAGTGGAAAGTTGCAAAGTGGTGCAACTTTTGTTTTGCAACTTGTGTGACCAAATGACTTATTCCAACACATCTAAATAGGTATTTTTA
Source organism: Sequoia sempervirens (assembly GCA_007258455.2). Taxonomy (NCBI): domain Eukaryota; kingdom Viridiplantae; phylum Streptophyta; class Pinopsida; order Cupressales; family Cupressaceae; genus Sequoia; species Sequoia sempervirens. Next base: position 11,215 of record VDFB02023606.1, read on the forward strand.
TGCTAGGAATGGTCCTTTTTTGTACCTAAACATGCAGAATCATTCTAAGCTACATTCAACTGGATCGATCCCTTAAGGGTCCAAAGTGCAAAATGGCTACAAACTTGAACATGTTGTTACTCGGATACTGTGATGCTTAGAAACTTCTTGTCTAATCCTATGGGATCATGTTAGGACCCTCTACAAAAATATCTCTCATTTTTTGTTATCTCATAGTGATTTTCCTGTGGTGTCTAGGTTTTAGTTGGTGGAAAAAGTGTCAAATGGAAGTAATGGAAAGTTGCACAGTGGTGCAACTTTCATTCTACAACTTGTGTGACCAAACAAACTGTTCCAATGTGTCTGAATAGGTATGTTTACATTAGACATGGTCCTCTTTCACACCCAAACACATGAAATCACTCTGAGCTACGTTCAAATAGATCAATCCCTTAAGGGTTCGAGTGTAATATGTTGAAATAGGCCATCCCATCTATTGTTTAGGCTATGTCTCGGTGATATAGGTCTGATGTAAGTAGGGTAAGGAGTATGAATAATTAAATAGCATTGGTAATAATTAAATAGCATCCCTCCTCTCAAAGACTCCAGAGATATCTTGCTTTACTCAGGAGTCTACAAAGTTGTGTGCTCTTGTGGCACCCCTTATATTGGTGAAACGGGGCGCTCTTTCAACACTTGAATCAAAGAGCACTGTGCCGACATTTTGCATGATCGAGTTAGTAAGTCCGCCCTTGCTGAGCACTCTTCTTCAACCAAACATCACATTTGTCTCGAAAACACTGAAATCTTGTGCAAAGAGGACAACTTCCACAGGAGGAAGCTTAAAGAAGCCATTCAAATTTTCAATCACCCCACCAACCTTAATCGCGATGAAGGGTGGAGTCTAAGCCTCTCCTAGCAACCTCTTCTTTCTAACCTTTTAAACCACCATAATGCCCTTCCTTGACCTTTCTCCCCCTCCTCGCCCCCCCTCCCCCCCAGCTCCTTGTCCTCTCTCCCTCCTTTTGGCTCTTTCGTCTCCGCTTGCCTCTCCTTTGTCCTTCAGTACTTAGTCTTTCTCTTTGCCCCTTTCTCTCTTATCTTGAGTGTCATTTATTTTACTCTTATTTGTGGGGTCATTTTTCTTTGTCTCTTAGGTATCTATTTCCTTTCGTTTTTATATTCCCCTCTATTTTTCTTTCTCCTCGCTTGTTTATTAGTTTGGTTAATTGTTGGCTTTCTTTTTAATTTTTTAAAATTTATTTGTTATTTATTCATTTGGTGTTCTATCTTTGCATTGGTATTGTTACTTTTAATTATTATTTTCATCCCGCTTTCTTATTCTCTTTGTTAGTTTATTTATGTTCTTTATCTATTTGTTCATTTAAATTGTTAGTGTTTTTTATATTTTACAATTTTATTGTTATGTTTGTCTACTTATTATATAGTCATATTGTTGGTTATTTTTAGGTTTGTCTTCCCATTATATAGTCATATTGATGGTTATATTTTTACATTGTTATATATATAATATATAGTTATATATTTAATTTTTTACTATTTTTTCAATTTGGTTTTTATTTCTCTTATATTTTTCTGATATCCTTTCAATTTGTTTTTCATTTCTTGATTCCTTTCTTTAATTTTTTGTTTTTTGTTTCATTTAAATTGTTTGTGTTCTTTTTTTTGAGGTTGTATCTGTTATCATGGTGTTTTTTAGTCTTTGAGTAGTTTTCCTCTTTGTTTTTTCTTTTCATTTTTGTTTTATTTAATATATATATATATATATATCAACCACAATTTATATTGATATGGTTGGTTTTAATATATTTATTTATCTATTTTTTGCTTGTAATAAGTCTTATAATATAATATTATATTATTGAAATACAATCTCACTTTATTTTTTGATTTGTTTTTATTTTTATGTTTATTTATTTTTGTATGTAATATATATATTATTAGATTATATTATATATTACAATATTTTATCATATAATTATCTTTATATTTTTAGTATTTTTTTGGGTTTGCTATTCTATTTTTGGTTGTTTCATATCAATTGATTGTGCTTTCATATATTCTTACTTGCTTCTTATCCCAATTTTATTTTATTTTATTGTTTTTAGTATTTGAGTGGTTTCCTCTTATTTGCTCTTTTGCTATTCTACTTCTAGTTGTTTCAATTAAATTGTTTATGTTTTTATATATTTGTGACTTGCATCTTTTCTCATTGTTTTTTAGTATTTGTATGGTTTCCTCTTATTTGATCTTTATGTTTTATGCTTTTTATAGCAATTCCCTTGTGTTACGCGCCTCACCCTAACCCCTTCTTCTTTCCTCCTTCCCCTCTCTTTTATACAAGCTTGGTTTGCAACTTATCTCTTCTCATCTTTTTCAACTCTCTATCCTGATGATGGCTCACTGAGTGTGATCCGAAACGTTGATGAAAAAAGAGTCCACACAATCAAATCCAGAAGCAATTAGATTTAAAAAGAGATTAGTAATGTTGCCCCTGTTCAAAATTCAAAATTGAGGCCCCTTACAAGCAAGGCTAGAAGAGGTGAAAAGAATAAATTGCTTGAAAATAAGTTAGAATAGGTTAGAAATAGGGTGAGGTTGTGGATTTTGATGTGTTCAAAAGGTCTGCAAGGATAGGGGAGGTCAAAAGTATGTTATGACATGATGCCCTAGTTGAGAAAACAAGGGTTTTGAATGAAAAAGAGATGTTTGAGGGAGTAAAAGTGGGTAAAGTGAAGAGGCAACATAATTTGGTGGTCAATTAAGTTTGTGTAGGAAAAATTAAGAGTATTGGAATAGGTTTTGAGGTTTGAGTTCAAGTTCAGGGGTTTGGTTTGCTGGTTAGGCCAAAAAAATTTGGAGGGGAGTTCGGTTCATTTTGGGTTCATTGGTACAAAAAGTATGTAAAAACAAAATATAAATATATATGCAGCCTAGAAGCATGCATTAAGATTAGAATATCACATAAGATCATATAAACAACAAAACCACCATAAACTTGAATGTCATTTAAAACATGCATCATAAATATTCATCGTTGAAACTTGAATTGTGGTAGCTTGATATACAGAGTTTATTGATGCTAGAGTTCAATTTGTATGACTTTAAAAAAAGAAGCCAACTGAGTAGAGTTATCAAAATTCTTCATAAATCATAATAAATGTTTTAGTACACTAGCCATTTTGATGTTTTCTTGTAGTCTCAAACATTATTTTGTATCATTGTTACATTGGTCTTGAGAATGGTAGCTTAATATAGCTCCACAATACAAAATCATGTTTTTCTGTGTAGTGTAACAATGGCATAGGAATATTTTTCTTTCAAAGAACCAAAGGGTGAGTGCACAATTGAGGTGTATAAACACATATCTTTTTGTAATATCAAGGATACTTTTTGAAACTTCCATGCAGTGCTAATCTAAAAGGAAAAGTCTTATACATATCCTTTGCTTAATTGAGTTGTTACAATCAAAGGATTAAATATATTGGAATATTTTTATCAATAATTTCATAGAATACCAATTGAAAATGTGTTTTTTTCTTTTAGATAAAGTTGTTTACCATCAATCAATTAATTTATTCAAGACAAACCATGAAGGATAACAATGATCAATGTTATGACTAACCAATTAATAAGTATACATGTGAATAAGTCAAGCATGTACATGTGAATAAGGGAAGAACAAGTAGTCACAAACAAATATGCCTTGAAGTATACACATGAATACAAGTATGTGCAGGATCATGATGGGCCAAACAGTGGTGATATGATGGGTATGTGGCTAACATCATTTTTTTTACCCAAAATTGATGAAACGAAAAGGGTTTTTTAAGGAGATTCTCAACTTTCCACCTATATAAATTATGCTTTATTTTGAATTTAATAAATTATTATTATTCATTTTCTATTTGAATTAAAACTAAAGTCCTGATTGATAGGCTGATTGAAAAATATATGTAGCTTTCAAACAATATCACATTTTTTGAATCCAAAATATTCATCACATTCTATGTTTCGCATACTATAATATTAAAAAAAAAAAAAATGAATTTCATGAAGTTTTGACCAAGTTAAGGTGGTTAGGCGTATGATTTTTTATTTTTATAAAAATTGTAATAAAAAAATTATAATTAATTATTTACTTAGAAAAAACTTTCAAAAAAATATGCATCACATTAGGACATGAGTCCTCTACTTATATCTAAAATCTTATAAAAAATAATTATCATTTTATTATGGTTAGGGTGGTCAGAAAAACACCTACTTCTTATTTTTTCCCTAAAATTTAAGTACTACTGCATTGAAATTTCAAATTTTCACCAAATAGATATCTATATATATATTTTAAATAAACCTAGTAGTTTAGAAACTACATTCAGTTTGCTACAAATTTTATTCTTACATATTTTTGAAATAATATAGATAACTTATTCAAATTTTTACATCAAGTTTCCTAACTCTAATTTTTCTAATTTTTTTGCTACTTAAGGGTCTATTTTTTCCATGATGATCCTACACATACCCATACATAGTATACACAACTTAATACAAAGTATATGCATGAATACAAGGTATACGCATGAAAACATGTAAGTTGCAAATTATACATTGGAACACACATAAGTCACAATGAATACACGTACGTTGTAAAGTATACACTTGCATACACGTAACTCATATCTATTGAACCATGAATTTATAACATGAAAATATGGACACCATCGATAAAAAAGATTTGTATTAACCAAATATCCATCTATGCATACATCAATATATGTTGATATAAGTATAAAATATAGGTACAAAATAGCCATATAGGCTTACGAGAATGCCACATAGGCATACAATGTCAAATATATCCAATACAAAATATGTACAAAACTGTCATGTAGGCATACAATAAAGAGCTCTAGAATCAAAAGTCATTTCTCTCTAGGCTCTCAAAATAAACTCTTTCCCTTTGTTGGTTGATCAGATGTTGATAAGTATGTCACTCATTTCTGCTGGACTCGAGGAGTGCTCGTACTGCTCCTCCTACTAGCGTTATGTTCTTGGTGAAGTTTTAACTATTACAATTTAAGAAGTAAAGACATTAATATATATAAATTAAATTATAAAAAATGATATATTTAAAAAAATAGTCACCTACGACCATCTCATCATCACTCTCCATGAGGGAAATATTCGCACACTAATGCTAAGGCATGCTCAAGCCCTGTATAAACCATCCAAATAGAAATTATATTACAAATCAATAATTTGGTTTGATTTTTCACTCAAACTAACATCTATAACAACAATGTAAATTGAAATTTAGTAATTTTCCTCATACCTCCCATGTTAGAGCCATCGAGGATTGTATAGCGGATGAAACACCAATATCCATTTCCCTCATAACATTTGGAGGCATTTCCACAACCAATATATGAAAATTAAAAAAAATATATTTAATCACAAAAAAGTTACAATAGCAATCCACGTCATGACTTATAGTGTATGAGATCTAATGAAATTTTTTTTGAGTACTTATTAAACTATATATTTCTAATTATCATGCTTACTATTTTCCCTATCCATATCTTGTTCAAAAGGACATATTTTTAGGCTTTTACCCATAGAAAAAAATCATTGAATCATTTGATTAAATGCTTTCATAGACATGTACGATAACTGTGGTGGCATAGAGAAGGAAATGTGAACTGTTTGAAAAAATTTCTCAAAAGAAATGGGGTCTCGTAGTGATGGAATGCCATTACAAACAAATGCATGTCATGGAATTCCATCACCATAAGAATGCATTTCTTTCAGGCATTTTTTCAAAAAGTTCATTGCCTTCTCTATGGTAAATTATTGCTTACTATTATGCTTTGATAGATATTTTTCCAAGCATCCATAGTTTGTTGGAAAACACCTATTTTAGGCTTTTAGCCATAGCAACAAGGAAGCATGACTAGTTTGATAAAATGCTTTGGAGCACATGTATGAAAAATGTGACCTATCATAGAAAAGGTGGTGAACATTTTGAAGAAATGACTCGAAGAAATGTGGTCTCATGGTGATGGAATGGAATTCCATCGTGCCATGAGACCACATTTCTTCAAGGAATTTTTTGAAACTACTAATTGCCTTGTCTATGCTATTGCTTACTATTATGGTTTCATAGATTTTTTCCAAGCATCCATAGTTTGTCGTGCAGGTGCACCTTTGCAAGCACATGCCTTCATGTGAAGAAATTGCATCAAGTAGCTTATGTTGACTTTCTAAACAACTATATAATTGTAGTTGAAATTTTGTCATCTATCATCTAGTTATTAGTTATGGAATGTGAAGTAATGCTTTGAGTTTGAATGATGTGTAATGCAACGTAGCCAATGATATGAATAGAAACTACACAAATCTATTAAGTACAATTCATTAGTTAAACTCTTTATTCTATTACCTCTATGAAGGTTTGAGTAAATCCACTGGCACTCAGAGGTGTTCCCTCAAAACCTCCAATATTACCATGTTCAACATCCAAAATAACATATTAAAATACCATTTGTAAAACAATGTTATTAACATATAATAAATTTATAATTGTTTACTAGTTACATACCTCGTTGATAGGTGTACTGTAGAAATAAGTAGGTGGAGGGTCAATGTATCCAGTTTCAACACTGTGACCCTACAATTTTATTAAAACCATAAAACTAAATTAGTTAATCTTGCATTTCAAAATCAAAATTTAATAAATTAAATTCAATGAAAATGCTAACTTTTACCCGAGTATCAATTACATATGCATCATGCAAAATGCTAGCTTCCCTCTCCATCTCTGTAGCTACATACGGATCCTCCACAATAGCCTCCTAAGCGCCGGTGGGGTCATATGAACAAATCACCTCACAAAATTGACACACATGGGTTCAAAGGCCACCACTCAAAGACTCCCCTGGATGGCGCTATAGAATAGGGCTAGTATGATGGATGACACTCTGGGTCAAAGTGTTGATCACTTGCAATGTCTCTACGTCGACACTTTCCTTCGCGACAACTGGCATAAAAATGTGTTCATGAGGCAGCCTAGCGAGAGCTCATCTCCCTTGCCACATAGGATCCGGTTGTGCACTAGGCCTATCCTGAGCTGACCCCCCACCTCTCCCCTAGAAGTCCCTCATATCAAAATAATTTGAGATTTTGTTCAATATAAAATCACTATATAGTTTCCTAAGAAAATACTAGGGGACTTCACAATTGTTGCACAGTCAGTCATCAAAGACCATGTACCACTTATCATAAAAATGGTTCTTAATCTCTTGGTGGTGACACCAATTAATATGAAACCTCTTCACATTGAGGCTAATATTTTTATTTGTGCGCGGGTTAGTGAATAATGAACACAAATCACATTTTGTAATTTGGAAATCCTTTACTTGTTTATATGATAGTTTATCTGCATAATATGCCCTAGCCACCTGCCTCTTATCTTGTCATCTAGTTATTTGTTTGCTAATTGAATCCACATTTTTTAGCATATATTTCAATGAATTTGTGAGGGTCATTCTTTCTATGGTTGAACCATTTTGGTGCAAGAGCACCTTGTTGCATTCAAGCCTCCGTGAGGCCAATATGTAAAAGAATGTTTAAAGAGTGCTTAGGGGTCATTCAATAAGGTCTTTCAAGACCATCTTAATGTATTTGAGTCATTTTATAGGTATTTGGATAAGTTATGTAGTCAATTTGTCTAATTTGCAAAAAAATGTCAAATGTTGTTAAATGGCACATGAAGAGTCAATTTTCAAATTTGTAATAAGATTCAATGGATTTAGATGTTTTAGGGTCCATTGGGACTATCTAATAGCATTTTAATTGTTTGGAGGGTCTTTGGAGTCAAAAATGCAAAAAATGCATATTTTGTAAAAAGTTGTTATATTGTAAAAATGCAAAAAAGTGCAAATGGTGGAGTCAAGTAGTTAGGAGGTTGGTTTGGGTCAGTTAGATAGGTTGGTTTTGATTTTCAAGGATTATAAACAATGTTTATGGTCGAATTCAAGGTTAGTTGAAGATTTTGGTGAAATGAAGCAAATGAAAGTTCCATTTTTTTGTGTTTTTTAGTGAAATCTGTTGTTCCAGAGAGTTGTACAGACTTGTACGGTTTAGTATGGCCCTGAAACTTACATGTATGGAAAGATAATTCAATTTATGAAGTTTTTTGTTCTTACCAGAAATTTTTAAAAGGTCGTTTAAGTGGTCTAATGGTCGAATCTTCCCAACAGCCCTGTTCAGAAATGAAGGTTCCAATTTTGAAGAAAAATTCATATCTTAAGTTTCCACCATTGAAAACTCTTGAAAATTGGTTTGTAGGTATTTTTTAACATGTTATTTGAGATTCCAAGTTACAAGGGTGTATGTAAATGTTTGATAAGATTTCCAGGAGGCCCTAGGCTGGAAAAGAGTGATTTTGTGTGAATTTTGCATAAAAATGGTGGTTTAAAGCTAGGGTTTGTTAAAATAACATTAACAAAGGTTGGGTGAAGGTTCCTAATGGTTTTTCAGACCTATTTATACTTGTATGAAGTCATAAAAAAGAGAAATGGCTTGGGAAATGTAAATTTGCTTGTTGAAGGGGTCTAAATGGGCCTAAATGCTGATTTGAACAATCTACTTTTAGAAGTTCACATTTTTGAGTTGTCAAAGTTGGGAAATGTTTTTAAATCAGTCATTTGCTATTGTTTAATGTGTTTTTTCTGATTCTACAAGAATTGTTGTGCCTTAACTCTATTTTGGTATCTTGAAATCAAGGAAATTGTCAAGAAAGTTGCCTTGTAGAATGGGTAAATGAGTTGAAACCCATTGTTGTGAAATATGTTATAATAAGTTGAATTGTGAAATCCTCTTACTCTGCATCACATTTGGATCACTCAACCTACTAATAAAATCTTCAATTTGTTTTTTGTTGCTCTCAATCTCACTCATTAAATTTTGTTGAGTGTCAGGAGGGTGTTGAGGGATTGGTGGAGGAGGTTGTTGTTGAGGTTGATTTTCTTTTTCAGGATTTTGTTCTTTATGATTTGGTTGCTCTTCTTGTTGAGGACTTTGTGAGTTTGTAGGTTCGTTTGCATCTCCTACAAATTCAAAAATTTATATATCAAATATAACCTAAAACTAACAAAATCAACCTAAAACTAAGAAATTCAAAACAAACAACAAACAATACTTACCTCTCACACCTCTTTGTCATCATGGTGCCATCCTAAGAAGTAGCAACTCTTGTTGAATATTTGTGCTCAATACCTCCTCCTAGAACACGAGCGTGAAAGTTGGGGGTTTTGGCCCCAGGCAGAAGAAGAAAATAGTAGAATTGAAAATGAAGACTTTCCATTTTTTTTCTTTTAACATGTTATAACGCTAGCACATTATAACATTCTCACATTATAGCATTTTCAAAAAAAAATTAGAAAGTGGCCACTAAATTGCTACCCAACTTCATGCACCCGCCCACTTCTCGTACCAAATTTTAAAATCCCTGAATATGAATTCACATGTGTCATTGTTGGTCCTGGATCCCCATGGTATTATGACATATTCATCTACCTAAGTAGAGGAACCATCCCATCTGATATCACCTCTAACCTTAAAAAGACATTTTTCAAGAAGGCATCTCGATTCATGATCCTAGGTGATACCCTTTACCATTGAAGCATCAAAGGGACATTACTATGATATCTTAACCAAGAGGAGGCCTTGACCACTTTAATAGAAGTTCGCAATGGCATATGTGGTTCCCATTCTAGTGGTATGACTTTAGCTAATAAATTGTTGACGGGGTACTACTAGCCAACTATGGAAAGATAAGCTCATTAGTATGTGTAGAAATGTGTCTAGTGTCAATAGTATGGAGATTTGATCTATGCTATAGCTCAAGAAATGCACCCAATGATCACACCCTAGTCTTTTTTGTAGTGGGGACTTGAGCTCATAAGAAAAATCACTCCAACCTCATCCAATAGCCACAAGTTTATCATAACAGCCTTTGAGTACTTTACGAGGTGGGTTGAAACCATTCCTATGACCTACATAACAAGGAAGAAAATTGCCACATTTATCCTAAATTACCTATTTTTTTGTTATGGTGTTCCGCAAGCCCTTATCTCAAACAACGAAACACCCTTCAAGAATCAAGATGTGAAAGAGCTATGTCAAAGATTCAACATCCAACATTAGATCTCTACCCCATATTATCCCCAAGGCAATGATCGAGTTGAGGCTACAAATAAGACCATTCTAAAAATCCTAAAGAAAATAGTCAATGAACCTAGTCATGATTGCAATCTATAGTTAAATCTCACTCCTTGGGCTTATCGAACCAATATCCGCACACCAATAGGTTCAACCCCATTCTCCTTGGTCTATGAATCAGAAGTCATTCTGCTTATTGAGGTTGAGTTCCCATCATTGCAAGTGTCACTATAGAACCTAATTTTTTATTTGAAGAATATAAAATATCTTGATTGAATGAGCTATAATTCTTGGATGAATGTCGTCTGGACACTCTTAATCATTTGCAAGTGTACCAAAATTTATTGAAACTGAGCTACAACAAGATCAAATGTTAGTCTTTCTAGGTAGAGGATCTTGTTCTCAAACATAATCAGAAAAATCTTTCAGATTAGGATAGTAAAGGAAAGTTTGAGCCTAATTGGTTGGGTCCCTTTGTCATCACAACAAGCTATGGATTGGGATCATATCAATTATCAATCCTGAAAGTGAACCCTTGCACGAGCCAACCAACAACTTGCATCTCAAAAAAATTTATGCCTAGTCTTGAAGGGTGTAAATATGAAAATACAAAAAAATCAAAAAATGATCAAAATCTAAAAAATAAAAAAAATGATTGAAAAAAGTAAAGAGAAAAAATTGTCCTCTAGTGAAAACCACTTCAGTGGCACTTTGGGAAAGTACCTTGGTGAAAACCTGGAAAACATGCACCTTGCATAAATAAAGCACCTCCATCTATTCTTTATCTCTTTATCCTATCATTATTTGCATCACCATTCATCCATCACATCATTCGTCATCTTATTTATTCCATCACACATCTACATCTCTATCATAGCTTGATGTTGTGGAGTATTGTATCCCCTTTAGTACTACTTGGCATATTCCTAAGGTCAGTTGGTCCCACCTATATCGAGGTAGTCTATTGCATCATGTTAGGGGCAATTTTTTTTGGATCATATTGGGTTCTTGTATATTCTAAGGCTATTGAAAATCGTAATCAAAAATCCAAAAAACATTCATTAAAAATTTATCAAAAAATCTAAAAACATTTGCAAAATCTTGTATAGCTAAAATCCAAAATATTTGAAAATTGTAAATTCAAAAATCTAAAACATCCAAAACACATCAAAATCCCTGAAAAAGGTCAAAACATCAAAAATCCAAAAATAGTAGCTTGTTGAACTACATTGTCTCTGAGCTTGAATGTAGGACCATCATTGATGTGTCTTGGAGACACCCTAGGTCAGTCCTTTAGGAGCCTGTCATAATAAACTAGCATTCCATCAACTATTCATTTCTCATTGTCAATAAGTCGTGTCAGTCAAACTATGTGGTCTCTGTGTGTATATCGTAGGAAAGGCTAATCTTTGATCAACCCCCAAGGCCCCTAGGATATGTCTTTTAGGTTAGGTTATTGGTTGAAACTCTTGAAAATCCCTAAACATTCAAATATTCATAAAAAACCTTAAACATTTGTAAAATATCGAAAAACCCCTAAACATTCAAATAACAAAAAATCCCAAAAATATTTGAAAATTGAAAATCTAAAAATAGTAGAAAACATTCAAAATACCTAAACAACCTCAAAAAAATGAAGACATAAACATTCATATAAACTTTCAAAAAGACCAAAAATAGCCTCAAAACATTGAAATATTCCAAAAATTCAAAAACCATCCATCCCATTTCACTTTCACCCACAATAAAATTGCATCCATAATAAATCAATCATCACCTTCAACCTTTGGCAAAACAAGTAGAAATCAAGTGGAACTTAAGTGTCAAAATCTAAATTCTAGATCATATTTAAATGTTTCAGTGAATTTGATATCAACGACTTATCATAAAGCTCATCATCATCCTACATCAAACAACCCCTAATCAACATGTCCTAGGATGTATCCTTCATGTGATGGAAATCAATATTAGGCATCACCTTAGCTAAAATAAATTGGCAAGAGATATGGATAACACTAATTGTTTTTCTTTGATATTTTCTTATGATTTATCTTAATGACCCATTCTGAGGACCTCTCAATGATGTCTATCAAAATGATTTAGAGAGAAAGGAATGAGAATCAATCATTATCTTATTGTTTGTTGTACTTGTGGCTATTCTTGTAAAATAATCTTTGTGCATACTTGCTTAGTTGTGTGTAGGGAAGTTGTTTGGAGTACATTGTTGAATATTGCGTACGCTTCGGTCCAATTTATTCTAAGCTTCTAACTTACATTCTAACAAGGTTTTTGTATGTCAAGATGTAAACAAGAACTATCCTATTTGTTTGCAAATTCAAAGTCCATTACACTAGATACAATGCCACCCTAGTTATCAATATCTCGATGCATTGTTTCTATGTGCTATGTCAAACAATGAGGAATGACAGAAAATCCCAATCCTAAGATATGAGAAAATCATCATCATCGTCATCATGCATTTCTCATCACCCTCTCTAATAAAGTCTCAGTGGATCATAGACTTGTTGGATCTCTTGAAGCAATCATCAAAATTAATGGTCAACCATCTTGTTTCTTCTATCTTCTCTCCACACTAACTTGGTATCATGACAATCAACAAAAACATCATCAATGCATCCATCTTGCATCCACAAATCATTAGCATGCATACATCTTGCATAATCACAACATATCACATTGCACCATCATTATCATTTAAGTTGCGGTGAATAATAAATATTTTTTATTCTAAGCATATTTGACTCATTGCATCACATCTCACATACATCGCATTATCATATCATATCATAAGCATAAACATTTGCATTATCCATCCACACATCCATATGCATACATCATCATCTCATAAATTGCATAGAAAATACACAAAAAGAAATGCATCCATATCATTTGCATACACATAACATCTGCATATCATATCATCCATCCCATGACATGTCATGAAAAGATACTAAAAAATAAGTACATCCATCCATTGCATTGCATTGTATCATATCATCACATATTGCATAAGCATAAATACAAGAAGTGCATCCATACATAATAATATATAAGCATAACACATCATCTCACATCATATGCATCCATACATTCATAAGCATGAAATAAAATGAACAAATCATATCAAATATGTATCATATATATATATCAAAAAATGATGAATGTCATGGTATAGTATCTAAATCAGTGTATGTATATTGATAAAAAAAATACAAAATCCCTGAAGCTATCAAAAATGAGCCCATGAATGTATATCTTTGTAAAGAAATGAGCAATGATAAAAAAAAATTTGTACAATCAAGCTAGCCCTGATGGCTACCCCCCTCACCAACCTTTCTCTCTAGGTGATCCTTGGCCCTGGGATGTGCCCTACTCCTCTAAGAATAATCTGACCATTTGAGCGTATGTGGGACATCTCTATCATAGTGTTGTTGGATTCGAGGAACACTGAGAGGGGGCATGAATCAGTGTTCTACAAAATTTAACTTTATTAATCTGATATTTAAACCACTTATAACTTTTAACCAAAAGCAAGATGTAAGAACACAAAGCAATAAACCACACCACCATAACACAAGGATTTTTTACATGGAAACCCTGTAAGGGGAAAAACTTGTTAGACTCAGGGAACACTGAGAGGGGGGGGGGTGAATCAGTGTTCAACAAATTTAGACTTTAAATCTAGATCTTAAACCATTCACACCACAAAAATAAAGATGCAAACACACGAACAAGATAATCAAAGCACCATAACACCAATATTTTTACATGGAAACCTTGTTAAGGGAAAAACCACAGTGGAGATTAATCCACAATTTATACTCTATTAAAAGTATGAACAAAAGGAAATGCACTTGCATTCAAGCACACTGCCTAGAGCTCACTACTCAAAATAAGGAAGGCTCACTACCTTAGAAAGTGTGTGTGATTACAACAAAAATTGAACTGAAAAGATAGCATCTACAAATTTTTCGATTCAATTCCAATGAAGCACATAAATCTGATTTTGAACCTTCTGACTGATTCTGTAATTTGCTTTGCTCTACTCTGCCTTAATTCACAACAATCTTCTTCTTCTCAAGCAAAATTCATTTAGCTTATCTTGTAATGTATGCCCATACAACTTCTCTACACTTTTTTTTCACACACACACCTTCTCACCACTTCATCCATACTCCAAAATTAATTGTCGATCTCATATATATATCCGCTAACAAATATTTCATTTCTTCAAGTCAACTTTAACGAAACATGAAATATTCTTCAATGGTTGGCTTAAATCACAAGTTATATTTAATGTGCACCCACAAAGTTCAGCTAGGGCATAGCTAGGACCTAAAACAAAATACCAACACAAGAAATAATTAATTAAGTACTCCTTATACATCCATGACACACGACATTCACTAGGTCGGCCACAATGAACAAATAAACAGAAAATCAGCCTATCAAAGCATTCAACCGGATCTCCTAACTCATACACTGGTCAATGTAATACCACAAAACTTAACAACAAGATAGTGAAGATGTTCAAATAACTCTCTCAAAGATCTACAACTCAAAATGATGATCCAGTGAAGTATATAGATCAACTAACTAACCTAGATACCTTGTTCTTCATACTTTCTATCGGCAACACACTATCTTCTATATTTCCTTTCGGTATAAGTAAATCCTGATCTACGAACCAAGATAATGACTTTAGTTGCCATCAATGAAAATACTAGAAGCCACATACCATTAGACAAGTCATATGCCAACAATCTCCCCCTTTGGCATTGTTGATGGTGTTTTCTGCACAGCAACAACTCAGACAGAAAATGATATTCTATCTCTCTTGAAAGATAATCTTCAACAATAAATTTCTGAAAATCACCCCAAGGTCTCGCGGGTGTCAGGTCATGACAATGCATAAAAAACTCAGATAATATATGAAAATGCTGGTAATCACAAGGGGCCTTACAAATGAATAATGCTGGAAGTGAATTTTCATCAAATGCAATAATATGGCGATGCTTTCAATCCTAAAACTAACCCAGATTCAAAATAAACAGAAAAAAGGATAAGGGTTTAGAGAGATTCTATTCTATTCTAACTCCTAAGATTAACAATGCAAATGATAAAACCCTTGAAATGGAACAATCCCAACGAAACCAATCTCTGCTTGACCAAGATTAATCTGCAATCTTACAGAAACAGTGCAATCTTCTAAGGTTTTAAAGATTTTCAGATCATGAACATTCACCCAAGACAACCCAATTGTAGTTGAAATGAATAAATCTCCATAATTGAACCAAGCACAATGAATATAAAGGTCCAGGATAACTTTACAAAGCAACTAACAATCAGCTAGCTGCAAAAAGTATGGACCAGGGATTGCTGTAAACACTTCAAACATTAAATCATGAGCATCATTGAATCAGATTTAAATCTAAATCTAACAACCTTGAGCAATTTGAAAGATAGAATCATAATAACCATGCAAGATAAGTCAACACAAAAGAGATCACTAGAAAATCACAATGCCTTCAATTGTATTGAATCATCAAACTCCAGCAACAATTCCAATGTTATGTTACAACATTTTCTTGAAAGAAGCTAACTCCTAACTCTAACTACTGCTAAACTCGCTTGTATCTATCCGTGCATTCCTCTATTCTCTACTATGTCCATCTACTCCCCTTACAAATGAGGCAAAGTGCCATTTATAGAAAACCTCAAACATGTCGGCCCAATTAGATTTTATAATAATAACTGGCCTCAAAACAGGTCGCCAGGAGAATTTCAAAATAGGACAAGATTTGCATTAAATGTGTGAATATTATCCATGTCAGCCCACGATCTCTAGCAAGATCAGATTCACGTGTCTTCCAGAAAGTCCTCCAGCTGTAGATAGTTTTGGCACAAATTCTTAGGCAGGTCCCATTTTGAAAATTTAAATTGAACACTTCTAGATTTCCCCTTTTTGGCACAAATCCATATGCAAGTCCCCCTTTTAATAGTTGTTTAGTCTTGAAAAATAGATATCATCATTAATAGCCCGTGACATGTCCAAATTAAATTTGAATAAAATCTTGGCCTTTAAGAAAAACTTACATTTTTAAAAGGAAACTTTCCACTTTCAGAATTTTTTCCATTTTTGGAAATTTTTATTTTCAATTTTTTATCTCAAGAAATTTTCATTTTTAGGATCATTTTTAAAAATTTCCACTTTTGGAAAAAATAATTATTTTCGGAATAATTTCCATTTCGGGAAACCAGACCAAGGGGAAAATCTGGGAAAATCCAGGTCAGGCGGATTCCAGACCAGAATCCGGGAAAATCCAGGCCAGGCGGATTTTACTAAATAAGGCAAAAATTTCAACAATAGATCATCAAAACGAACCAAGAATGCATGTAACATTGTGTAATATATCAAATTAAGCATGGGGTGTTGAGCATTTATCATCAAATTCATCAATTTAATCCAGTATTTCAATTTGCACAAAGCCTGGCAGAAAATCTAGAAAAATCTGGGTGGACCGGATTTCCGCGGATGACATAAAATTCTGGACTTTGGCACATTCCAAAAAACTGAAGAAATCCGGGAAAATCCGGGTTGGGCAGAAAATCCTGAATGCAGGCAAAAACCCGGACCTCGCTCGGATCCGGAATTTTCATGGAAATCGGGAAAATCCGGATGGAGTGGAAAATCCCGGATTGGACTAAAAACCCGGATTTTTGCACAGAGCCGGACTTTGAGCAGAATCCGGGAAAATCCGGACAGACCGGAAAATCCCAGGATTGGGGTAAAAACCCGGATTTTGCTCAGAACTTAGTTTTTTCAAAGTGCAACTTGGGGAAATCACTTGGGAAAGTAAGATGAACATCTAAGGACCTTCAAAGGCAATGAAATCAATAAAATTAAGGGGCCAAAAGACACCAAAAGCCAGAGCAAAAAGAGGGTCCCTACTTTCAGTGGGGCGTGTGTGCAAAACTGCACAACAGGCATTAATGACAACACTTAGTGAAAAATGACTAAGTGTTAAAATTACAAAATACTACTCCCCCTTAGAATGTCAAGGCATTTTTCACTACTCTCCTCCCCCTTTGATATCAATGAAAAACATTTACTGCTTACTCTCCTTTTGTTGCACTCTCTCACCTTTTTATTGATGAGAAATTACAACTATTGCACAAATTAGAAAATGATTTTATACTTATCCTTTATCTCCAGAAGAAATTTCTTCCAAGCATCTACAACAATCCCAATAACTATTAACAAACTATTGTTTTTTGATGTTCGGTTGATGATCTAGATAAGGGATTCTGGAATTGTAATTGCTTCTTCCAACTTCTCTCTGTTCTTCACAATCTCAATTTTCTGCTCCAATCTTCATTCAATTAGATCCTTCACTTTCCATAACATGTCCATAAGAGTGTTTTTGGAAAAGTGAACCTTTGCATGCTCAGCCTGTAACTCATGAATTATGTTCTTTACTGCTCCATCCTAGTCTTGAAACATATTGTAATCCTAACCAATTTTGTTCAACTCACTCTCAATCTTCTCCATCTTGTCTTTGTATTTACCAACCACATGAGGCCACAGAAGACAATAATTGTAGACCTTATTTGCTAAGCCAATGTATTTCCTTAGTACATTCATTTTCTTTTTCAATTTGGTGAGAGACAGCCTAAACTGCTCCTTCAGATGTAAAATTACTTCTCCCTCTTTCCTATCATGAGGCACAGAGGCCATAGCTTCCCTGATGCATTCAATCAATTCTTCTAGAAGTACATTTTGCAAACTTTCCAATTCAATGTTGTTGTGCACAAAGTATCTGCCTAGAGTGTCCTCAATGAAGTCTTGTTCATATGATGGTCCATTTAACCATATATCAACAATATTTTTCATTTCATCTTCCTCCTGAACAATCTGTGGTATCTTTGTTTTGAATAAATCACCTTCTTCATCACTTTCTTCTTCTATTATAACATCTAGTTCCACTTATTTTAGCTCATCTCTAGGAGTGTAATCATCAGAATCTTCATCTGGTATATCCACAATTACCTGCTCTTTTCCTTTTTCTTTAGTTCTTAGAGATTTATAGTTGGAGGAGTGTTATTTGGAAACTCTAGAGCCCTTTTCTGCTTCTTCTCCACCTTACTGAAAGAGGGCCCAACTTCAAATTCTCTTATTGGAAGGGAGATTCCAACTATTCCAAACTTTCCCAACAATTCTCTAAAGAAATTTTCATTTAAAACTTGCTCACAATTTTCCAAAGTATTGAAATGTTCAAAAAATTGCTTACAAACAAGTTCATTTTCCTTCCATACCACATCATCATTCTGAGGCAAGCAATTTAGAAAATACATCATAATGCATATTGTTAGTGTAATTAATTAGTTAATTATTACACTAGCATAAGTTAACTTAGGTCATATTTCATTTAGTCCTAGGTTGCATTTTTAATAAATCATTTAATAAATGGAATAATATTCCCTTCCTTGTTTGTAGGGATAAGATTCCTTCTAGAAGATGAGTTGTCCTTCCAGAACTTATCTCAACATTTAATAATCATCTAGATAGGGTTCACATGTTGTCACATGTTGTTAGATCAAGACACATGACAACATCTCATGTATCTTAGGTTTTCACTCTTGCCTATATAATCAGGAAAATTGTTCATTTGTAACATATCTAATCAATATCAATCAATCATATCAATAGAATCTCTATTGTACATGCCTAGTTGCAACACTTTCTGGGTGGTTGATCATCTTTCCTAGCAAAGGTCCTCCATTGAAGACTACAACTTTAGGGACCTTGTGCATCCATAATCTCAACATGGTATCAGAGCTTGTCCAGTGAAACATCAACCCTTGATCAAGAAAGTTGGTGTGTGAGATTCTTGCAGGCTTTGAGGTTTCCATTAAAGGCTACCTTCCTCCACCCAAGGACCAAGCTTATTTCTAAAGCAGATAGAGTCATATCCGAGCTCACCATTGTCTTTAGAAGGCCTTGAAACCCTAGGATCGCCTACCCAATCATCAAAGTTGGATACATCAACTCGGGAGCCATTAGAGGTATTTTTAAGGTTTACAAAATCAATCATACTATCCATACAATTTGCATCAAAAAATCATCCCGGTCAGTTGTCCTCTGAGGGAAAAAAAATTTAGTCGCAGGCCATTTTGCTTTTCAAAAAGAGGGCTAATTTCTCTATATAGTTTGGCAAAAATTTGTGGGATCTTTATATAGTTTGCAGAAAGATTAATACAGAGCAACTGCAATTATTTCTCATGGTCGGCATTTGGCATATTATATTTGTTTGATATATTTTTTGTAGACTATATAATTTTAGGTTATTATATCAACCAGTTGGCATAAAAATTTGTTTTTATTATATTGTCGGCATATATTATCCTTTTGGATTTTTATTGTCTTTTGAAAACATTAAAAATCAAAATATATTGTGTTTGGCATATTCCAATCTACATACATTTATTGGAGGTCAAAGTTTTTTTCTGGTTTTACAGAGTTTGCAAGTACCTGTTTGTCAGCACCTATCCCATCAACTCTCTGACTACCATTCACTTTACATTGTTGAACTCCCTGCAGACTCTCCTGTCGTCACCAGTGATCTCTACCCCTGACTGGCATCCTTTTCTATGGGTTGTACTTCGATTAGATTCACTGTTGGCCTATTCCATTGTACCGGCCAGTCGTTAGTAGTTCATTCACCGGCCCCGTTCACCAGAGTTCTATGTCAACCTGTTTGTTGATCAACGTTTGTTCTTCCGGCCATTCTCTACCGGTCCACTCAACTCACTGCCGACACTATCTTCTAGCTCCCGCTAACCAGCTCTCATCCACCAAAAATCATTCTTTTTTGCTGGTGTTCTTCACTACCAACAGGTTTGGAGCCCCCGCTAGCCAAGGCCTTGGTCCTTTCAATGACTGAGGGGTCTACTCTTATGAGCGGAACCACCAGCAGACCTAAGCTCCACCCCAGCTTGCAGCTCCGCCTCCGCCACATCTAGCGGTGATTTTTTTAACTACCAATGCTTTTTTTTGCCACTATTATAGCTATGGTCATATCAGCGACCAAGAGTTAGTGCCCAGGAGCTTAAATTTTGCTCCTAGCTAGCCTGCGAAGTGCCAATTCTAGGCATTGTTTTCATTTTTTCATAAGTTTCACCCAAGGCATCAAAATTTGACAAATGATATATCGTTAGAAAGAGAATTTTGTCTACTTTCCAATGGTACAATCAATTCTACAAAAATTTTCTTGTAGAAAAATCTACAATCAACTGAAGTCAAAACCTTAGTTTGGACTCAAAGGCTTGTATATTCGCAACCGTTCATTAGATTTCAGTGATTCCAGTGGCATTAGGAAGGTGATTCATATTTTTTTTCATTCGTCTACTCCTTGATCAGTTTCAGCTCTAGGTACTCTTGCATGAGATTTTTTCAATTTGGTGCATTTGATCAATAACCTGGTTATTCTGAAGCTTGGGATAAGATTTTTTGATCCAGGTAGCATCACTTCAGTTGTACATCATCCTTGGAAGTCTTTCTTTGCTGTTGAAGGTCATTTGTCTTTGTTTTTTGTGAAGAAATTTCATTATGGGGCTTGCATATACTCCTTCTTTGGTTATGTTACATAAGGGAAACTATCAACAATGGCGAGATGGGATCAGCCACCATCTCCAATCACTTGATCTATTGCCTCATTTGTATGGTATAGTTCCTCATCCAAGTGAAGGCATTCATGAACTTGCTTGGAGTTGCGCAGATACACTATTTTGGAGATCATTTATATGCAAGTTGATTGTAATGTTCTAAGTACTATTGATCATTGTGATTGTCCTTGTATCCTTTGAACTAAGCTTTGGGAGATCTATGGAGATTCAGATACTCCACCATTCCCTAATGATCATGATTCAAAATGTCATTCTTTAGATCAAGTACCATATGATGATATTGTTGTGTAGGAGGTTGATTGGCTTGATCTTTCTGAAGAGGTTGACAAGGTTCCTTTAGGTGCTTCTTCTCCATCAGAGACTATTGGTATCCCTTCACATTCAGTGATTACTTGTCCAAAGATTGAGGCTTCCACTCTTATCATTCATCAGGACACTTTCAGTTTTCCAGACTTGGCATCACAAGATGGTTTCATTTCAAGTATCAATAACTTGGCTACTTCTATAGGTTTGGAGGACATTCTTGAGGGGATATCATTCCTCTATTTAGATATTTCATGTATGCAACTTCTTCCCTATTATTCTATTCAAGATTTGAGGTTTCTTCAACATCTACCATTGGATTGGATTAAGACTTCTATCAGTGGTTTTGAGGACACTTCACTCAGGGGGGCTATCAAGTCTCCATCACATTCATCACATCCATCACAACATCATCTTTAGATATTATTTAGCATCAGTTTCTACATCATCCTAGTTTGTCACCCTCTTCATTGTTTGGGACTATGAAATCTTCATCCGCAGGCAAGGAGACATTTGAGTAGCTTTCAGAGACATCACCATCCACTTTCATCCTTCCTTCCTTCAATTCCTATCCGGAATGGGAAGCATCCCTACACTTGCACTTGGTTTTGTTTCTTTTGAAAGGGAGACAAGTTATTTGTTGACATTGGATGTTGTTTTTTCTTCAAACACTTACCATTTTTGTAGGTGATATCATCTTCTGAGGGGGATATATTGTCTCTCTCTTTCCTCCCTATGGGGGGGCTATTGTATTGTATCCATGTGATGAATGGTGTACTTGGGGGGTATTTGGGAGTCCTCCATCCTTCCCATCCTATCTCACATTTTTTGCTTTTTCATCTTCTTTTTGGAGAGGGGTTTTGTTCCCAATGGGTTTTCCCCTTTTCTCCAGTTGTGGGAGATTTTTATGAATCTTTATGTACATGGGTACCTAACATGGCCTCATAGTCAGGACCCATCATCTTCTTGCATAATCATTGCATGTTCCTCCCTAAGTTGAACTTATGGGGGGTGTTAGTGTAATTAATTAATTAATTATTACACTAGCATAAATTAACTTAGGTCATATTTCATTTAGTCCTAGGTTACATTTTTAATAAATCATTTAATAAATGGGATAATATTCCCTTCCTTGTTTGTAGGGATAAGATTCCTTCTAGAAGATGATTTTTCCTTCTATAACTTATCTCAACATTTAATAATCATCTAGATAGGGTTCACATGTTGTCACATGTTTTTAGATCAAGACACATGGAAAAATCTCATGCATATTAGGTTTTCACTCTTGCCTATATAATCAGACAACTTGTTCATTTGTAACATATCTAATCAATATCAATAGAATCTCTATTGTGCATGCCTAGTTGCAACACTTTCTGGGTGGTTGATCATCTTTCCTGACAAAGGTCCTCCATTGAAGACTGCAGCTTTAGGGACCTTGTGCATCCATAATCTCAACACATATAACTAGGGTACCAAACCTAAAGGGATAGTCTGCATCTTTTGTCAATTGCATATTTTCCATCAATTGATCCTTCAACAATCCACATAGATCAAAGTCCTCATCTTCCATTATCATTTTTTGAGCAACATATATTGTGCCTACCGAGGTTGCTCCTTCCCTATTTCTAAAGAAAAATTTATATGAAATTCCATGTGCAATGTACCTCGTTATTGGATCTTTGATCATTGAAATTACTAGAGCCCTTTGATCTCCTTTTACTCTGGTTAGGGTTTCAACCACTTGATTCTAAATCAACTTGTTTTTCGAAACATCCCCAATATTGCATGATCCTGTTAGATTTTTTATCGCTTCTTTTGAAATTTGATAGGGTTTATCTAGAGTAAGAATATCATCATCCAATCTGTTCGAGATAAACCAAACCACTTCCGTGTTGAAGAAATAAGGAAACTCATTCCAAATGTCAAAACTCTTGTGTTTCATACCTTCAAGCCACTTCAATTTACTAGTCGGCAACAAATTTATTACATCCATAATATTCCTACTACTATATTCATCCAAAGTCGTTGTTCCTTTGATTTGCTTCATTTTACCTTTTGTACCGAACAAGGTTTTCTACCAAGCACAAAATTCAAAATCCTACAAGCAACTGAAATAGCTAAGGAATTTTTCACTGAATTTTCTTTACTCCTTTTGAAATTTCACTATAGAGGCTCTCATTTTGTTCTTCTTTGGTGCAAGGTGAAAAATAAGGGTTCCAAACACCCCTTTTATAACTTTTCACACCTAACCTTTAGCCACATTAAATACTTTTCCCTAGGAGTTCCAATAACTCTATTTTCTCAAACAACAAGAGAAGAATTCATCTGTAGATCTTCTAGATCTTGAGTTTCTTCCCAAATGATCATGGACATATTGATAACACAACTACTGAATATTTCCTGCATTATAGTAAATGCTACAGATAGTAGATCAAATGATTTTCCTTGAGAAACTCCCCCTAGGCCAAAGGCCTATGATAAATTTCTGGAGGGATTACCGGAGGATTCTTTTGGTACAGGCTTATTTTCTTCATCAGATCCACTTTTCTTTACCCACATTTTCTTCATTTGATCTCTTATCTCTTTTGCAATCACTTTTCCTTTTCCTTTGTCATCTTTTTGCAAAATTCTTCCTTTGTATACCGAACCTCTTCTACCCATTTTTCTATTCCTACAAAATCTTACAATGTGATCAAATCTATTGCAATTGTAACACACTAGATTTATTTTTCTAGACCATTCATTCCACTGATTTCCTACTAATATGCATTGATTAGCAACATGCCCAAATCTTCCACTAGTATAGCATTTTACATTCCTTATGCTGAAAGACATACTTCTGCATTCAATTAACTTGTGACCAAACTTATTACAACTAAAACACTAACCAAAAATGATGGACTGCTTGAATTTATTTTACTTCTACACTAAAAAGCCATATGAGAAAATTTATTACAAGCAAAGCATTAACCATTAAAATTTTGATCATTGGGTTGTCTTATCAGATACCTTTTGAATTTTTTCATCTAATTTCTTTGTCTAGAATCCTTATTTTTAGATCTGGAGCTTTCTTCTATCTCATATCCAAGACCTCACTTATTATTTGCATCCTTTTGTCCTTTATTCATCTCATCAAGCTTAGCAAAACTGATCCTAAACTTCTCCTTATACTCATTTGCAGTACTGAGTTCATCTCTAAGAATAATTATCTGTCTTTCAAGATCTTGTTCATTATTTGTGGATTGTTGTAGTTCAATCTCCAGCTAAACAAATCCACTATTTACTCTACTACATTCTTCAGATTTTTCTTTCAAGGACTGGGCCTAATTCTCCTCATTCTTCTTTCTTTCTTCAATCTCCTTAGTTAGTTTCATCACCACATATTCCATCTCAAGCTTCAGAGTAGCATTATTTCTAGCAAGCTTTTCACATTCTTGAGTTATCTCTTTTAGGGTCTAATTCAGGTGAACATATTCTGAATTTTTATTTTCTTTCTGCTTCAGCTGATCACAAAGTTCCTTCCTCTTTTCTCTTGACTCGTTTATTTTTTCCTTCAATGATTGAATGAATTTTTTAGCATCCACAATATTTTCTTTTAATTCTATGACTTCTACTTTAGACTGATCAAGATCAACAAGTGTCACCATAAGTTGTTGAAGACCACCAGAGTCCATTGCAATTCAAGATCCACCTCAAGTTGTTAAAACTTCTATAGAGGAACTATGCTTTGATACCAATTGTTGGACTCAGGGAATACTAAGAGGGGGGGTGAATCAGTGTTTAGCAAATTTAGACTTTAAATTCGGATCTTAAACCATTCACACCACAAAAAAGGAAATAAAGATGAAAACACATGAACAAGATAATCAAAGCACCATAACACCAATATTTTTATGTGGAAACCCTATTAGGGGAAAAACCACAATGGATATTAATCCACAATTTATACTCTATTAAAAGTATGAACAAAAGGGAATGCACTTGCATTCAGGCACACTGCCTAGAGCTCACTGTTCAAAATAAGGAAGGCTCACTTCCTTACAAAGTTTTTGTGATTACAAAAAAAATTGAACTAAGAAGATTACATCTACAAATTCCTGGATTCAATTCCAATGAAGCACACAAATATAATTTTGAACCTTCTAACTAATTCTAGAATTCGCTCTACTCTGCTCTGCCTTAATTCACAACAATCTTCTTTTGCTCAAGAAAACTTCACTCAAATGATCTTCTGATGTATGCTCATATAGATGCTCTACACTTTTTCACACTTACACACCTTCTCACCACTTCATTCATACTCCAAAATGAATTACTGATCTCATATATATATCCAATAATAAAGATTTCATTGCTTCAAGTCAACTTTAACAAAACATGAAATATTATTCAATGGTTGCTTAAATCACAAGTTATATTTAATGTGCACCCATAAAGGTCAGATAAGGCATAGCTAGGACCCAAAAAAAAGAAACCAACAAAATAAATAATTAATTAAGTACTCCTTATACATCTGCGACATGTGACATTCACTAGGTCGGCCACAGTGAACAAATAAACAAAAAATCAACCTACCAAAGCATTCAACTGAATCTCCTAATTCGTACACCAATCAATGTAATACCACAAAACTTAACAAAAAGATAGTGAATATGTTTAACAAGCTCTCTCATATATCCACAACTAAAAATGATGATTTGGTGAAGCATATAGATCAACTAACTGAAAGGATACCATGTTCTTCATACTTTCTGCCAATAACACATTGTCTTCTACATTTCCTGTCGGTATAAGTAGATCCTGATCTATGGATTGAGATAATGACTTTATTTTCCATCAATGACAACACTAGAAGCCACATACCATCAAACAAGTCATATTCCAATAAAACCATGGTGGAATTCAATCCACAATATGATCTGAGTATACTCTAAAGAAGTATTTACAAAAGGAAATGCACATGCATTCAGGCGCACTTCCTAGAGCTCACTACTTAGATACAAAAGAAGACTCACTGTCTTACAAAAAGATTTGGATTACATCCAAAATTTTTGAATTGAAAAAATAGCATCTTCTAATGCCTTATTGTAGTTCTGGTTAAGCACATTAATCACTTTCTTGACCTTCTATCTGATTTTGCTCTTCAGCTCTGTCTACTTTAATTCGGATCACAAATCCTTTTCTACACAAGGAAACTATGCACAATCACTCTACAATCCTTCTGAATTCTGCAACACACATCAACACACTTTTTACCTGTATCCAAATGATATAAATGATTGCTTATATATATCCACAACTAAATATTTAAGCAACCATATGTCGACTTGAATAAAACATAAAATATTTACAAACTGTCAACTCAATCCACAAATAATTTTCAATGTACACCAACCAAAGTCAGCCACAACATATTGAAGACCCAAAATACCATCCTCAAACATGAAAACACTTAAACAATTACTCCTCAAATATCCGCAACACACTATATTCATTGAGTCGGCCTTCATGCACTGTTAAATAGAAAAACAATCAACTGGATCTTCTAACTTGCACAAAAATTGATATGAGGCTCTAAGATTCAAGGATAACATAGATCATACATCAAAAAACCTTCCTTGAGATCCACAACTCAAAATGATGACAAAAAATTGCATATGATTCAATGAACACAATTCGGTCAGATGCCCTGTTCTAACTTGATAGTTAATCACTGATTTTCAATTTGACTTCTGGTGTGAGAAAATACTAACATGCAAATCAAATCACAGACTAGGGTTGTCATCAATGAAAACACTAGATGATATGTGCAATGTCTCTTGCCAACAATCTCTCCTTTTGGCACTAATGGCAACACTTAGTGAAAAATGACTAAGTGTTGGATCAGTACCAACATGAATTACACTGCAAACCTTCAAAAATTGAAAACACAACTCCCCCTAAGATGATTATGGAATTTTTCACTATCCCACTCTCCCCCTTTGACATCAATGGAAAAGGAAGGAATCCACATACAAAAATTTAAAAAATTGTTGTGAAAAAACTACATATGTACAAACATGCTTCTACAACTTACATAAACTTGAATATGTTTGCAAAATTACTCTTCAACAAGCTCAAACTAGTGTCCCAACTCTTTTTGAGACTCTCCAAAATAGTCATGTGACCACATAAAAGATAAGATTTCATCTCTATTGATTCAAGATTCATCAGATCACTTACCACCATAGCATCGTGTGCTTCCTTCAATGCACTAAGAATTGTCTCCATCTTAGGACCAATTAGTCCTCTGAGCTCACAAACTCTTTCAACAATTTTTCCCTCTTCATGCTTCAAAATTTTAATCTTATCAAGCAGGGATATGACTTGACCTTATTGCTTTCCAACATAAACGGTTAGAGGATCAAATGCTTGAGAGATATTAGCTAACTATTTCTCATATTCTTTCAGTTTCTTTGTAGCATCCTCAATGAACTTAGAAAAAGATAAGCATGAATTGTAAATATTTCCACCTTCAGATAAAGCACTTTGAATTTCATTTAGACAAGTAGCTAGCAAAGATTTATCATTAGCAATCATCCCCTTCAACCTATTGAATCTTACAACATCAAATTCCTTTTGAACCTTATCCATAGTTGACTTCTCTAGTGACTCAAAGTGAGTACTTATAGAATTAAAAAGATTCTTCAGATAACTAGATAGAGAATTAGATGATTCCTTGACATATGTAGGCATGATCTTCTCTAGGATACCAGATGCAAGAATTAACAACTCACTATCTTCAATATGAAATTTTAGAATCTCCTCCCTTGCCTTGGCTTGAGAAAATGATGCAACTTTCAGCTTCTCAATGGGAGATAAAGTAACCAAATTGATAGGACCTTTAACTAGTTCAGGATAAAATTCATCCTATTTCTCCTCCAAAAACCCCTTTACTGCCTTAGCAGTGTCTCTTGCTTCCATAGGAATCTCTTTTACTTCAGCTTTCTTCTCTTCAATCATAGATTCTTCCTTACCTTCAGAAATCTCTACTTCTTCACTTGACATCTCTTTAGGAGCTTCATTTTCCATAGGAATTTCAGCATCATGTATATCTAGAGGATTCAAACTATCCACAAATGTGTCCTCTTCAATTCCCAGACCAAATGGAACATCTTCAACATGCACTCCTTCATAAACAACATTGTATCTATTCTTCAATAGAATTGCCTTAAGGATTTTCTTAGTGTCTTTTGAAACTTCTTCAGTTAGCCCAATCATCAACTTATTCACCATTTTCTTGCTCTTAAAAGTCCCTTTTAGCTTCATTGAGAATATTCTTCACCTCTTCTTATTTGTCAGTTTTCATCTTTTTCTTTTCTTTCTCTTCACTAGAGGGATTATCCTTGGAGATTTTAGATGCTTTTGAGCCCTTTTGCTTAATTTCTCTTATCTATTCATTAGATTCAGTTTCTTCATCCTTTGAAACAACAACATAGACTCTTGTGCTCTTGTCCTTCTTCCTCTTTCCTTCTCTACCGAATGTCTTGGCTTGGGCTTTCACAAGACTTGATTTCTTTGTAGGACCAAATGAGAGAAAAGAGATCCTTATGGATCTAGATTTGGCAGAGGATGTCGTCGAACTGGTAGAGGAAGTTGCATATGAATCAATGAACACAATTCTATTAGATTACCTATTCTAACTTGACAATTAATCACTGATCTTCAATCTAACTTCTGGTATACTAATGTGTGGATCAAATCATAAACTAGGGTTTCCATCAATGACAACACCAAATGACATGTGTAGTGTCTCTTTCAAACAAGTGCATCTTATAGTAGGTAGTCGCGGTCACAGCCTCTCTGTACAATCTGGTAGACATTGTCTACCCTTGAGCTACAACTATCATAGTCTCAAGTTGCTGACATGTTTGACCTCCTAAACCAACTGCATCTCAGTAGTCTATCTAAGCTACCGCTCTTATTCTCTCTTGACTGTCAAGGCCACTATTTATTGCCTGTCTTGATCTATCTCAATAGTAATCACCAAAATTTTCTAACAGACCTAATCCCTCTCACCCGTAATAACCTATATCTGCTATCGTATTTGTAAATCATGAGGATCTAGACCTGGTGGTGGTGGTTGTACTAGTTTCTTGTTGTACTAGATGATGTTATATCAAAGGTTGTTGTGGAGTTTGTTGAGGCCCTAGTGGTGCTCCTTGAACCTATCCATCTTGTCCATCCTGGCCATCCTCGCCATCCTATCCTCTACCCTGACCTCTTCCTCTGCCTACACCCCTCCCTCTCAATCTCTTTCATGGAGGTGCAACTACTAGATTGGTCAATTGACGAGGGGGTGTGAAGCATGCATCATATGTAGGTTTCATCTGAGTATCCACCTATCCTTGATCATATGCCCATGGTCAAGCCACCAACTATTGAAACCCCTCAACCACGTCATGGGCTAGGATCATACGTCCCCACACTCCTAACGCTCATGATGACCTAGCGATGATATCAATATATGCATCATTCAACCTATCCTACATTTCCCCAAAATGTCTCACCACCTTATCTAGCATATACCTCTCGATGATGGTATTCTCTCAACCCTACATGTATTAGGTCTATCGAGCGAAGAACAACTATTGAACATCACTGTACCATGTTGGCAGCTGAAGCTGGGGTCACCATTTGAAGATTGTCATATCATCGATGACCTTGTGCCAATAGGGAATGCCAAGCTACCCTATATGCTATAAAGTAATGGCACCTCTATATCACCAAACAACTGGATCATCTAGCTTTACATCCACCATTTAAACAATCAATTAGACTACAGTGATGTGATCCCAAGCCCAAATGTGCAGTAAGGTGACCCCTATGCTAATGGCCTTTCCATCACAATATACAGAATCATGAATATCATGATATAAGGAGGCCAACATCACTAGCTCCGATGCAAACTAGGTCCTCCTGAACAACATCTTGTGCCAAGCCAGACCCCATCAAGGACTAAACCCTTTGCTCCATCAATATAGAGCAACCAAGCTTGAAATAATCATTGCAACAATTAATCTGAAAGTGGGTACCTAACCTCTGTACATCTCAAGGTCAATTTGTGAAGTGACTAGAATAATTTCCTCTTGGTACATCACCTCACAACATGCATCCTATTTGGTGTCAACATCTTATATCACACACTCACCATGTATCATAAAACACAATATTTTCCATGCATCCTCTAGCATCACTATCACCTCACTGGTAGGAAGGTGGAATGATGAGGTCTCGTTGTGCCATCACTTACACAATGTTGTCATCATCGCCAGGTGTGTCTAGACGATGGGCATATATGCAACATACCATAGGCCAATCTCCCCCAAGTGCTCTTGTCACAACTTAGATAAATCACCAAGTCTAGAAAAAAATGTAGGTTGGTGCTTGCGGAACATCAAAGGTGGAATGACCTCTTGCACCCAGGAAGTGCATGACGTCAAAATTTATAAAACATTGGCTAAGTTTGAAATTTTCATCCCCAAAATGACAATAGTGTTGTTATTTACAATAGTGTCACTATAATTCAAATTATAAACTGACGCCCAAGGCATTTAAATTTCAAATTTCCATATGCATCACTAAACACATATGCATCGCAATTTGGACTTTAGCAAGCCCTAGCCCTTATTTTCAAGTCAAAATGTACATTTCTCTTCACATATGTGTTGTAATTTAGAATCTAAAACCCTATTTCTAAATTTCAAACTATGTAACTAAACACATATGTGTTGCTAAAAATTGAATTAGCGACACCAATTCTAGAAATAGTGTTGCTCTAGAGTGACACCACCAAAGTTTAAATTTTAGAAGGCATTAAATGCATCAAAAAACCAAATTTTAAATCAAGTTTTGAATCACATACCAGCGGTCCTACACCTGGAATCCTCTAGTACTCTCTAACTTGGTCAAAAATGTGTCTTGAGAGCACTTGTTGTGCCATTTCATCAGACGGCCAAAGCTCAATTTACAAGAAATCCTTAAGGTGTGAATGAAAAAATGAATTGAAAGTAACCCTTCCTCACCTATTTATTCTTGTAAATTAGGGTTTTTTTCCCTAATTTGACCACACACCTAGGGTTTTTCATCATTTTCATCAATCTTGTCAATCTAAACCTTATTTTGCATCGTTTCTTACATTTTTGGCATGTTTCTTGCATCCTGGAGCCTTTATGGACCCCTTGGGAAACTATTCCCCTTTGTCGAGAAATCAACCCAAAATTCAAAAAAATTCCCCAATTTCTTAAGGGGGCAGGGAATCAACTTATTCCTTCCACTGGGGTAGTAGTGGGGCATCTAAAAATTATAATTTTTTTTATCTGAGCAGCAAATTTTCATCCAAAAATCATCAGTCTTTGAACTGAAGCAGTAGGTACCTCGCTTCAAAGAGGGGAAAAATGTAGACACTGAAAAATGTCCCGAATGATATCATGCACTCAATTCAAGTATGCTAACATCATTTCCTCTTAAAACCCATCCTCTTTTTACTTAATTGATTAAATTAGACTAGCTATTTAATTAATTATATCATTTTAATCTATTAACCTAATTTATTTAATTGGGTTAATTCCCCTTTCACAATAACATTTTGTCTCATTAAATTAAATAAATCAAACTATTTAATTTAAATCCCTAAATCTTATTATTTAATTAAATAACCCTAAGTTATTTAATGAAATGTCATTTCACCTTTCTCCCATTCATTAAATCATTTTATTTAATGAATAACATTTTCATTCTTCTAATCCCCCTAATTGTATAATTAATAATGTTTAATTATCAATTATTAACTAGTCTAATTTCTCTCCTACTTGCAAGGGAATATTCCTCCTTTGCACATTCCTCTAAAAGGGGAATATTCCTTCCCCTTTTGCACAATTAAACTTTGTTTTAATTTGCAAAATATCCTTTTTCCTCTCCCATGAGAATATTCCAAACAATATTCTCTCTCCTCTAATCATTTGAAAAGGGGAATATTCTCAATTAGCTTCATGTGCAAGTTAATTTTGACCTCTTGTATAGGTCAAAAGTGTGCTTGTTGTAAGAAATGAGCACCCTTGATTAAGCATCATCTTGCATTCCCACCCATTGATGAGAATCCATGATCCATGCCTCTCCTCCATCCTTCATCGTTGATTAGCTTTTTCAATCTCAACCCTTCATTTCTCAATTTCTCTCCTATAAATAGTTCACTATTTAGAGACAAATGGATCCATCTTTCAAAAAGAAAAATTATGTTGTTGAAACCACTCACACTCACACTCATATTTAACTCACATTTAGCATATTTTAGTTTGAGTTATTTGCATAATAGCTTAGATTCCATTAATAGCTTCCATAATGCATCCATTTAGCTAATTAGGTAACTAGGGAAAATGAATCTTTTTAGTTGAATCTTTTCAGTTTAAATCAAATTTAGATTAGATTAGAATTTTTATATCTGAATCATTTTAGCATAAATCATGTTAGATTAGCTTTTTCATCATGTTCATTTAGATTAAAATCATGTTTTAATACACATCTCACAACTATTTCATCGATTCTCTTCAATAGAATCGATTAGATAAAGCTCACTAATAATGGGATTGGGAAAGGTTCATCATTCCATGTCAAGGCAACACTACTCCCAAAAAAAGATAATTTTTGAATGGGTTAGAGTAGACACTTTAAACATTTCATAATGTAGAATTTTTTGTTTTAATGAATTTCTAGTTTAATTACAATTTAATTGATCCTATTTAGATTGGGTTTTAGTAGCTTTGTTATGCTTCAATTCTTCATGGATCAAGTGTAATCGGCCCATACTAATATGACAAATCACACATTCAAACAGACTACAAAAGTGTTGGAGCTATTGTGGTAGAATCTTTGTTACATTGAGATCTTGTTCTCTATGTAACAATTCATCACTATCTTATTTTTCATTCCGACAGTGAACCTTGTCGTGAGTCATTTTGGACAGTGTGTCCTATTTTGGAAGTGAGACTTTGTATCTTATTTTACAATTTCTTATATTGTGAGCTAATCCTCACTGTGGTTTTTCCCTTCTTGGGTTTTCCACATAAATCTAGTGTTCTCTTGTGTTTGGTGTTGAATTGTTTAAGTTTTTGTTAAACCTACTTCTCATGCTAAAAATTCATAACAAATTAATGGTTTAATGAATGCATGTAGATCTAAATGTTAATGAGGGTTTTTATTTTTTGATAAGATACAACTGACTCACCCTCCTTCTCAAATGTCTTGTTCATTCAACAAAGATTTTTGAGCTTTGAAATTTAATCGCTCAATAAAACCATTAAATTTTAAACTACATCAAATTCTTACTTCCTCACATATTTTGACAAGTTTTCCATATGTTTGGTGTGAATGAGAACAATCCTTTCTAATTTCATGTTTGTGGGTTGTTCTTGTAATATGACCATGGTGAATACTTGTCTTGTGTGTTATTGGAGTAGCTTCTTATATATACAAACATCCTTTGCATACTTAGTTATTCATACCTTTAGTGCATTAGAATCATCATGCTCTAATTCTTAATTCCTCACATATTCCGACAAGGTTTCCATATATTTGGCATGAGCAAGAACAACCTATTTTTGTTTTCAAAGTTGAATTTCATGCAAGGGATAAAAATTCATCTTGGTTCCTCATAGCTTGGTGTATAACATCTATGCTTGCTATATCAAAATAAGGATTGCTCTTTACATTATTTATAGCATATAACCAAAGCACATAGTATCTTTCCATTTGCATTTCCATCTATCTTGCATATTTTTAGTCACCCCATTCCCCATTTATAGGATTCATTTGATATTTGATCAATGGTCTAATCATCGTCATTATATTTTATTGAGTTTGTAGATTTCCTACATACACAATCATTAGCATAAATCATAACATCAGAACATGTGCATCATAATCATCACATCATTGCATAAATAATAATATCAAATCCATCATATCATTCAAACATCATAAGACTTTGTCACATACATGTGTTATCATCATATCACCATCATTATCATTGACCTAGCATATCATCCTATCATGAGCCTAACCAAAAAATTATTTTCTTTGGCTAATCTTTTGAGGGGGCATCCTATTTCCATCCCTTGGTACATTAGGGTAAACTAGGGCACGTCACCAATAAAAAATTCCACACAAACATTATTTATTTGAAACAATACCATAAAACACATTATCTCAAAAAGGGGAAAAATGTGCATGTCATCTTGTCAAGTTATCGTTGTCTTATCAATTATTCTATCATATTAATTAAATAGCTTTTAATTATTTAATTAAGCTAGTATTTCCTCTTTTCGTCTATAATAACTAAATCATTTTTAATTATTTAATCATCTCAATTTCCTTATATCTATATTAATTGAATAATTTTTAATTATTAATTAATTTATCATTACCCCTCCAACATTATTTAAAATTAATTTCAAATTATCTTTGATCCACTATAATTAAATAGTTTTTAAAAATTATTTAATTAGCTAACACTCCTTCCACCCTTATTCCTACCACCTCAATTAAGGTCAAGGAAAAGAATCTTGGTGAGGATTCTTGCTCTTCTAGCTCAGATACCAGTGTAGCTAAGGAAGAGGAGTAGAATGATGAAGGCGAAGATAGGACTCCCTCCCCTGTGGCTACTTCTTCTAAGAAGAGGAAGAAGGGTAACCCTAAAGGAAAATGGGCAACCAAGAGACTCATTTTGCATGATTCAGAGTCCCAGTTTTATGGTAATTACATGAAGGTGGGCTCTAGGGATTTCAGGTCCAAGGACGAAGCTATGAATATTGGTCAAGTTGATACCGAGGTTGGAGGTAAGGATGAGGGGTTTTAGGAGAATGTGGTGGCCACAAAGGCCAAGGAAAAGCTTAGAAGGATGTATTGCCAAGATGAAGAACCAAGCCTGGAAATATTTGGTTAAGGATTCCATAGATCCCTACAAAGAGAAGGATCTAGAAGAGAAAGTGGTGGAAATTGATGATTCCCCAGTTTGAAACTCTCCAAATGTGGATCCTGTGAGTGAGAAAATGGTGCAAGAGGGGGAGGACGATGAGTAGAAGCAAGAAAGTCCTGAGCCTCTAAATTTTAATCCCCTATCAGAGGAATTCTCCTACCTTAATAATGACACCACTTCAATTTTTGAGCTTCTCAACATGGCGAGGGAAGGGGCCACTAACACTTTCAAATTGGCTAAATGGACTTTACAGGAATTCAATAGGATCAATATCAAAATAAGGGGATTGAAGGAGAATGTGCAAAATATTCTAAAAGGAATACTAATTGATAGAATTGTTGATCTTGAGTGTTTGTTCACTGATTTCAAGTCCCTTTTAGAGTGGTGCTTAGCTTATTTAGAAGCCAAAGTAATGGACACCAATGTAGATATCAAGAAACTTCTCCATGCCTATAACATTTTCGTGAAGAATAGTGTGGATTCTTTGGAGGTCCTATTTCGTAAGATTAGTGACCTTAGAGAGGACCAATTATATATATATATATATATATATATTTTATGGAGAAGGAGCAAGTGGCTAAAGGTAAAAGGAAAAAAGTTACAAAGGATGATGGAAAAGGCCCTCCTTCAAGAGGGCTGGGTGACTAGAGGAAGTCCTTTGAGGATGAGAATTTTTTTTTTTGGACAATTAGGCTCCATAGGAACCAAGAAATTAAGGTGGCGAACACCTTAAGAAGTATGAAGTAGTGTCATGATCTCTACTTTTTGTCTATTTCTCTGTTGTTGGGTTTTAGTTTCTTTCCTATTTTTTTGCTATTTTTCTGTTGATAGTTGTTGTTGATAGTTTAGTGTTATATCCTTGGAGCAACATTTTGTATCATCTATTGTTTTGTTCTTTGGGTTGTTGCTATTTCTTTAGTTTAGTATCTTCTGAGCAACATTTTGTACCTAAAGTTGTAAAGGGTTTTGGGTCCCTTCAAAACCTATTTTTCCCATACAATAAAAAAACTCCTTCCACAAATTAAATAAATTAGAATTATTTATTTAAATTTAAATTGTATTTCCCTCCAAAATAAATAAATAAAATTAATATTTTATTTATTTCCCCAACTACATTTTCATTAATTAAATAAATTTATTTTTTAATTTAATCTTATCTATTCATTAAATTATATCTCCTACCCTATCTCAAATTTTCATATCTATTGACCTTTCTAATTAATCTCCGCCATTGATCAAATATCAAGTGAAGCATATAAATAAAAACCTTCATTCATTCATGTCCCCTAGACTAGAGCACTAGAGACTAAATTATTATCAAGCAACCTATCATTATCAAGCATTATCAAGAAAGAGTATCATCTATCCACTATCTTTGAGAAAATATCATTATCAATAATATCATCTATCATTGTGTTATCATGGTTATACTATTTTTAAGAGAAATCCACATATCAAGAATTCAAACTACTATCAAAGAAATAATGGAGCAAATCGAGGTCTTTGTTATGGTATAACTGTTTATTATTTTATTTTATGTATAGAACTTGAGCTTTATTGAGTGATTTCTAAGTGTGAATTTGGTACTTTCATTGCATTGTATCCACATTTTCATGATTCACATTTTCATCATCCACACCTTGTATCCTAAAGATGAAACCAATTGTAGGGGCATGTTTTGTCACTACCTTTCTCAAGTTCAATTTTGTAAATAGTTACACGTGCATATAAAAATAACTAGCTACCATGACCAAATAGATCAATATCACATGTCACACCAATAATCCATGTGCCCCATCATCTTATGACCATCATACTTGGAGGAGCATTATCACTTTTTGTATAAGCATATAATTTTTAACCCTATTTACTTTTCTCTGTCTCTTATGATGATCAATAATGAGATTCAAATTGTACTTATTCTTACTTGTATTATAAAATTTACTCATGAAATATGTTCCCTTTATTTTGTAGATGCACATAGAGAGTGCATGCCAAAAGATGAAGCTACACAATCACATGATATCTTTTTATGGGGCATGTTTTGTCACTACCATTCTCAAGTTAAATTTTATAAATAGTTACACGTGCATATACAAATAACTAGCTACCACGACCAAATACATCAATATCACATATCACACCAACAATCCATGTGTCTCATCGTCTTATGACCGCCACACTTGGAGGAGCATTATCACTTTTTGTATAAGCATAATTTTTTAACCTTATTTACTTTTATCTATCTCTCATGATGATCGATAATGAGATTTGGATTGTAGTTATTCATACTTGTATTATAGAAGTTACTCATGAAATTATTTTCCTTTATTTTGTAGATGTACATAGAGAGTCCATGCCAAAATATGAACCTACACAATCACATTATATATTTTTATGTTTTTATATTTAATTTATGTACATTTTATGGGTGTTAAATACTTTTAGATACCTAGCCATTTTAGTATCCATAGGCACCTCAAAATAAGGGGAAATTGTAATGGTGAAATGCGCACGCATATTAGTTCCCATTTAGTTTTGTGCCCATTTGGACATATTTGTTCAATACATTTATATATTGATAAGTGGCATCACATGATATCCTTTTAAGTTTGAATATTTAATTTATGTGCATTTTTTATGGGTGTTAAATGTGTCAATATACCTAGTCATTTTAGTATAAACGGGTACCTCAAAGCAAGGAAAAATGTAATGGTGAAATTTGCATACTCATACCAATTCCCATATAGTTTTGTGTCCATTTGGACACATTTGTTCAATACATTTATATATTGATAAGTGGCACAATATTGTGTAAAGTTGGACTATTTTCCCTATATGATTATCCACATATCTACACACATTCATTTCCCACATCATCCCTATATGTACACATTTTGGTATATTCACCCAAACTACACATCAGTTATGCCTATCCATGCATGTATTCCTAGGAACATCCATTGTCCAATTTGATTCCGTTGTTCTCATATCTCAAGTCATTTTTGTGGACATAAGGTTGGCCTTATGAACATGGACTTGACCCTTGAAATTTTAAAATTCGGTTAACTTTTTCCTATTCCTTTTTTGTTAAGGGTTAAGTAAACACATGATTTACATACTTTATTATTATGCAATTACATTTAAAAGTATTCACTTCACATTGAGGGACCTCTCTTCCTTATCCAATCATTTATAATTAAATCATTCTCATCAAGAGGGAAATAATACTTCAATTTGGTGCTCTAAAATGAATCTAGATACACACATTTTTTTGGGAGCATTTGCACAATTGAGACTTGTTGGCTTTGATCTTTTACCTAGGTTTTCAAGGGGTTGAGTTAGGAGAACATGTCCCCTTAGGATATATCAAAAATCCTTCAAAACTATTTCAAAATATTGCTAATCTCAAATAGTAGTAAAGGCAAAAAAGTGATCAAATCAAGCACAATATGAATTAGGATTGTACACTACTCAATCATTTCCAAGGGTATAAGATATTTTTGTAGGCACAAAATTGATCTTAATTAATGAATTTGACCTCTTGTATTTATAGATAGATTATTTAGATCACATGATGAAACATAGATACAGATCGCGCTTTTTCAAATTTAAGATATTCAAAATTTAATGCCACATCAAACTTTTATTTATTCTCAAACTCAAAACTAAGTACCTTTATTTATGAGATTTATTTTATGTAATTCAAAATTTATAATTCTAGAATATACATATCCTCAATTTTATTATATTAATTACACCAAAGGTTTTCCCTACATGAATGATTGACTTGCTTTTGAAAATCAATAGTTGTAAATTGTAGAGAATGATGCAAGACCATTGAAATGATCTCTATCGTCAAATTTTCTAAAATATATTAAAAAATATTTAATATATAATTAAAGAAAAAACCACTACATTCTTAACTAGTCTTAGCTTTAAATTGAGAAAAGATAGGATAAGAATTGTTTTTCGTTTTAACTTTTTAAACTTAGATTTTAAAATAAATAATAATAAGTTTCATATATATATATATATGTGTGTGTATGTATGTATATTACAAATAATAATGTTAATGATAATAAATCAATAAATTACAAATCAACTTTTTATCTTTTGAATAGGTTTCATTTTATTTTTCACTTGGTGTTACTTGTAATTTTTAATCGAAAGTTAAAATTTTATTTTTAACAATTTTAATATATTAGATTATTTTTATTTTTAATATTTTATTTGAAATATTGTTTTAGTTTTCAAAAATTAATTTACTTAATAAAATTTCATAATATTTTTTATTTGTTAATATTGAGTTTATGTTAATATTGTTTGTAATATATTAATTATATTTTTTAGGTACATATTTCATTAATATTTCAATTCTAATAAATTAAAAAAATAGATTTACTTTTTAATTTGATCATTTATTAATATAATAAGTTTATTATATGCGAACTTGTCATGCGAATCTGTGAAACTCAAGGAAATATGAACTAATTCCTTAGAAAAGAAAACTTTCAGCAACTACATTAATCAGTAGATGAAAAGGTGTTTAGACATGATGAATAAAACAAAATGGGAAACACTCAATTGACCACATGAATCTACAAAGCCAAACTTCATAAAGTGGCCAAACAACATTCTACTCAGGCAAAGGACCAAGAATGATAGAAAGGACTTGAACAAAATCAAATGAAAAAACAATCTCTATGACAAAACTAAAATGCAAGGAAACTATGGAAATAATAATACAAATAAACAAAGAATGGACTTTAGGAATGCCTCAAAAGCATGAAGAAATCAACTAGCAAAAAAGGAAAATCTCAAAGAAACCTCACAAGGTAATGTAGACACTTAAAAATGTCTTGAATGATATCATGCACTCGAATTTGATATACTAACACCAGTTCATCCTAAAACTCATCCTCTTTTCACTTAATTAATTAAATTAGCCTAAACCTAATTGACCTAATTAGGTTAATTCACCCCCTCTTGCACTAACCTTTCATCATGTTAAATTGGATAAATCAACTTATTTAATTTAATCCCTAAGTCCTCTTATTTAAGTAAATAACCCTAAGCTATTTAATTAAATATCATATCACATCTCCCTTTTCATTAAATCATGTATTTAATGAATATCATATAATTCCCTTAATTTGCATAATTAAAACTTTGTTTAATTATCAAATTATTAATTAATTCTAATCCTCCCACTTGCAAGTGAATATTCCTCTTTTGCACATTCCTCCAAAAAGGGATATTCTCATGGATTATTACTTCCTCTTTTGCACATTAAAATTTGGTTTTAATTAACTAAATGTTAGTTTTCTTCAAAAGTGAATATTCTCATGGAATATTCTTTCCCTTTGCACTCATTTGAAAAAGGGAATATTCCTTTTTTGTATCAAACTTTCATCAAAGCTTTTTTCGTGAGTTTTGAAAGTGTGTTTGTTTGGATGAATGTAATCCCTTGAGTAAATATCATATTTCATCCTTAACCCTTGATGGGAATCTATGATCCATGCCTCCATCTTCCTTTCATTATGATCGTTGATTGATTCTTTCAATCTTGACCATCAATTTCATTTTGCCTATTATATAAATAGAGATTGCATCTATTCAATAGGGATCCATCTTTTAATAGTAAACTTATGTTGTTAAAATCCCTTTCATCTTGCATCCATATTTTGTGTTTTCAAAGGAATTTTAGTTTAAATCTTGCATTATTAGCTTAGAGCATCTATTAATGGCTTCCATGGTAACTTTGTTGCATCCATTTGGTATATTTTGAAACTAGGGTTTTAATCTTTTGAATCTTGCATACATTTAGAATAGATTGCATACACCCATGACAATCATCTTAGCATTCATCATGTTAAAATAGCTTTCATCATGTTTTATCACACATCTCTCATCAGTTTCATCAATTCTTTTCAATAGAATCGATTGAAACAAGCTCACTATCCAAGGGATTGGGAAAGGGTCACCATTCCACATCAATGCAACACCACTCCCCCAATAGGATGAGATTCAATGGCTTAGAATATATGTTTGTGAATCTTTTGTATTTTAATGAGTTAGTTTTAATGGCTTCTTAGCTTAGTTTACATTGTATGATCTTATTTGGAATGATGCATAGTGGCTTAAGTATGCTTTGAATCCTTATGAATCAAGTGTAGTTAACCTATACTACATTGTTGAGCACAGGTACTGAAAAAGCACTGTAGATAGATGTCCAAGAGGAAACGAAAGAAGATATAGATCTCCAAAAAGAACTAGAAATTATATACAAAATTATTGAGAGGAGACAAACCAAATCAACCATCAAGGAATGGGAAAGGGCGAATTGGAAACTAGATCATTCCATAAAATTCCTATCGAATGGATTTTTCATGGTTGTCTTCCTTTCCAAAAAGGAAAAAAATCAGGTATTAAATAATGGCAACTAGAGAATTAATTATTTCCCCATATACATGCAAAATTGGATAACAAACTTCGACCCTAAAAAACATGAACCCTACATGGAATCAAAATGGATCAAACTGTATAGACTACCTATTGAGTTCTAGATTGAAGAATTCCTAGGGAAAATTGGGAGATCCCTAGGTATAGTAATAGACATTGATATTGGCCTATTGGAAAAAAAACTCCTATCTATATGCAAGAATTCATGTGGCTATCACCAAGGATTTCCCAAAAACCATAATGCTCAAGTCAAAATTAGGTACATGGAAGCAAGAATTAGAGGTGGAAGAAAATAAATTCTACTGCATGAAATGTGGCTAGAGAAATCACTTGATAGATACATGCAGAATACCCAAAAAAAATTTAAAAAGGTATGAAAAAGAAATAAAATACTAGTAAACAAATATTGGCCAAGGAAACATAAGGGATTTTCCTCATTCAAATGACATCAAAGGAAAAAATTCTTGATGTATCAGAAAAGGCCCATCCATTAATTGAAGAAGAAAACAAAAATATGGGTCAAAGCCATGAGAAGAACCCCCTACAAACCTAGGAGAAGGGAATGGATACCCCAAAATCTTCCAAAGAAAACCAAATGGAGAAGAAAGATCCTTTATCTAAGAGTGAAGGCAGAGAATACTTCCATGAACTAGATATAATTGAATCAAAAATCATATCTTAGAGTATGGCTAGAATATTGGAGCCAACAAAGAAGAATAAAAAAGAAGAGGGAAAAAAAATAGACATTCAAAAACATGAAGAAATGGCCCAAGAAAAAGGCATTAAGAGTGTCAAAAATTTCTGGCAAGGAAACAAGGGAGAGGAGCACTCCCTCCAAAAAGCACCATGAAGGTTTTATCTTAGAATGTTAAGGGCTTGAATGCCTCTAACAAGAGATGCTTAACAAAGCATCAAATAGAGAAGGCAAGCTTGAACATCATACTCCTATAGGAGACTAAATTAGAAGATGAGAATACCCCCATACTACATATTAGGGGGTGGGAAGAAGCTTACTCTAAATCATTTGGCACTGTTGGGGGATTGGGTATCCTATGGTGCTCATGCAAAATTAGATTGAAGATAGTGGAAAAATTTTCAAACTGGATGATAAGTGAAGTATCAAGCCTAACATATAATCTTAAATTCATCCTCTTTAGTATATATGAACTGGCTAGACTTTGGGATAAAAAGAGAGTATGGGATACCCTTACACAATACCTTGACATATATAAGGGTGAGAAAGTAATAATGGGAGGGGACTTCAATGGAGTCCTCAAAAAGGAGGAAAATTTTGAGGGGTCAAACAAAGTCACCACATCAATGAATGACTTTGGAAACATCCTCACAAATAATGACTTAATGGATGCATATACAAAAAATGGTGCCTTCACATGGTAAAATAAGAGAGAAGGTGGTGGGTGTATAAAAGAGAAGTTGGATAGATTCTTTTTCACTCAAAACTGGCTTAAAACCAACTTCAACCTTG
Organism: Sequoia sempervirens; assembly: GCA_007258455.2. Lineage (NCBI taxonomy): Eukaryota > Viridiplantae > Streptophyta > Pinopsida > Cupressales > Cupressaceae > Sequoia > Sequoia sempervirens. Next base: position 54,411 of record VDFB02023606.1, read on the forward strand.
AGGCCCTCATTATTCCCCTTACTAGCTCTGATAATCTCCCCATTAAATTGGTCATCAAAAATGAAAAAACATAGAAGAAAATATCATTCAAATTTCAAAAAATGTGGTTCAGAGACACAAAGTTGATAAACCCTCTTGGAACAATGGTGGCAGGAAGCGCCACAATGTATAGGTACTAAAAGTTATATTCTCACAAACTCAAATACATTAAAAGGCAACTCCTATAATGGAACAAAAATGTTTTCAAGAATATATTTGTTGAAAAAGACATAATAGAACAAGCCCTTCTAGAGCTTAATGAAAAAGTTATGAATCAAGGTATGTTTCAAGATGAATAAAAAAAAGAAAAATAATTAAAAGTAGAATATGAGGAAATACTCACAAGGGAGGAGAAATTTTGCACTCCAAATCCAAAGAAATCTAGTTATGTGATGGAGATGCCAATACCAAGTTTTTTCATAATACATCTAAAATAAAGAAAGCATACTAGAGAATAACTACAATCCAAAATCTAGAAGGAAAAATAATAGAAGAAATTTGGGAAATTTAGGAAGAGGTTGTCAGGAATTTCAAAGACTTGCTAGCCCTAGATGATGCTATGGATAATGCCAGCTATGGAAACATCCTTAGAAACATCCCAAAAATCATTATTGAGGTAGATAATGCAATGCTAACAACTCCATTTACAAAAGAGGAAGTAAAAAAGGCTATATTCCAAATGCACCTAGATAAAGCTCTAGGGCCAAATGGGTTCCCATCCCTCTTCTACCAAAAGTGTTGGCATTTATGAGAAATAAAAGTATGGGAAGTTGTTGAAGAATTCAAAAGAAAGAATTTTTTTATCAAAGATATTAACAATATAGTCCTGGTGCTAATACCAAAAAAGGAAGAGTGTTCTAATATAGGGGACTATCAACCTATTTCCTTATGCAACACAATATATAAAATCATTTCAAAAGCATTAGCTAATAGACTGAAGTTATTACTTGACAAAATGATTTTTTGCAAATCAATGGCTTCACTCCCAGAAGGGACATTGCTAATAGTATTATCATAGAAAAAAAAGCTTTACACTCTATCAACAAAGGAAAAACTCAAAGAATGATTACCAAACTTGATGTAAGCAAAGCTTATGACAAAGTAAGGTGGAGAATTTTAGTCAAAGTAATGGAATAGTTTTGATTTTGCAAGGATTGGTTACACATGATCTACCACTACCTCTCAACTACAAGATAGTTTGTATTGGTCAAAGGAATCCCATGTGGTTTCTTTGAAATCACAAATGGAATAAGACAGGGGGATCCCATATCACCCTTCCTCTTTGTGATAATGGCAGTAGCACTTGGTAAAAACATAGAAAGTTTCCAAAGAGAAGATGACTGGAAAGATGTGTAAATAGCACCAAACATTGATGCCACTACTCACCAGCAATTTGTAGATGATACCCTGCTCTATGGTGAAGCCACAATAAAGGAAGAAAAAAAAATCATAAAATACATGGAGGAATACATAGCTGCATCTGGGCAATAAATAAATAATCAAAAATCAAAAATATATTTCTTCCACACAAAGAAGAAATTACAAAAAAAGATTTCAAGCCTTTTGGGCTACTAAGTAGATGTCATCCCATGCAAATAACTTGGTGTTCCTATATTCAAATTAATCATTAGAACAAAATTATGGGAGTAGATAAAGGAAAAATGTAGAGAAAAACCCCTTAGGTAGAGAGGAAAATGGCTCACTCTCGTCAAAAGGATCACAATGATCAAAGCAGTTTTGTCAGCAATCCCAATCTATGCCATGTCTAGCATGCAATTAACATCAAAAGAAATGGCCAATTTAGATAGCACCTTAAATCACTTCTTATGGGAAGGCTCCAATGAGACCCATAAAGTACCTCTAATACATTGGGATGAGGTATGTAAATGTCAATCTGAGGGAGGTGCAAGAATTAGAAATTTGAGAGCACACAATTTGGCCCTTGGTCCAAAATTGGTATGGAAAATGTACTTTAATCCCCACCTATTGTGGTGCAAACTATTGCAGCACAAGTACCTTGACTCGGATAACCCAAAAAGGATTCTAATGATTGCAAACCCTCAAAGAGGGTCTCATTTATGGAATTTTATGCTCAACTACAGGCACTTAATCATTGATCATATCATTTGGTAGATAAAAAATAGTAAAAATGTAGATTTTTGGCTAGACTCTTGGGGTGGTCACAAAGCAATGCTAGAAATATTAGAATTAAAATACCATATCCCAACACTAAGAGATAGATATGGAAAAAAGGTAAGAGATTTCATAGTACCTGAGAGCACTAGAAAAACCAGTTGGATGGATTTCCAAACCATACAATTAGAAGATTAACAAAGCTCAAGTTAATGGAATTAATGAAGGAAAGGAAAGTATGTATAAACAATCGGTAGGATAAAATAATCTGATGTGGGGCTAAATCAGTTACATACTTGGTGAAATTAGGATACAAGATCCAAAAGGTAGAAGGGGAAAATCATTGACCACATAAATTATGTTGGGGCCGGCGAATACTCCCAAAAGTAGGGGTATTCATGTGGACATCTACACAATGAAGAATCCTTATTGGTGATAGATTAAGAACCATCAAGATAGAAGGCCCAAACTAGTGCATCTTTTGTAATAAGAATGAAGAAAACACAGACCACTTGCTACTAAATTGTATCTATGCAAGACAATGTTGGAACTGGCTCCAAGGAAACCTAAATTGGGCTACACCAAGGTGCAACAGTTTAAGGGATTTCTTCCTTAGCTGGCCAAATCTCAAGAAAGATTCATTTTGGGGGTTAATATGGAAAGAAACTCCTTCCTTTCTAGTATGGAATATTTGGAAAGAGAGAAACAAACATATTTTTCAAGATAAGACAAAGCAAGTTAGTGAGTTAATAGAAGACATAGAAAGGAATATCATAGAGTGGTTGAACTCACACATAAAACTGTAAAGGAAATCTAAATTTCAAGATAAGACAAAGCAAGTCAGTGAGTTAATAGAAGACATAGGAAGGAATATCATAGAGTGGTTGAACTCACACATAAAACCGCAAAGGAAATCAAAATTCACCTTCTGGAATGAAGAGTTAATGAAGGGTTGGAAAAAGATAAAATTACCCCCCTTCTTTTAGTTTGTCCCTATAATATTGCAGAATTGCACCTAGAGGCAATCCCATATTTCCACATTCTTTCCTAGCATTTATGACACTCCAAAACATTAATGGAAAATCCCCCTTAGTCAAAATGTCATGATTCTAACTTTAGGAGGATAAGTGGCCAAGCAACATAAGCTTGAGAAAAGCATTTTATGAGAATATAAGTGTTGGATGACTGCACGATGCGTAGACATCCGCGCGGTGTGCTAGCATCCTGTCTGTTTCTCAAATCTAAAATGTGGAATCTAGAAGGCTAACCCCTATGACACGTATCCCAATGCTTACATTCCTAAAGTAACGGATCTTTGCTACCCTTGCAAGCATAAGAACCTATTTTTGCCTCTCATTTGGAGGCAGGAAGATTGGAACACATCACTCAAGTTATTATTTTACTTTATCCATAGCTTTGAGGCTTCTTCTTTGATAGCAGTGCATTCATAGGTGAAGCCATGCCAAACTGAGGTCCCTCCAGTAACAACTCCTAAGCAAGCACTCAATCGTGCATCTGTGTGCTCCAGAGAAGGATTTTTCTTGTGGGTAACTCTCTCTCTCTTTTCCTTACTTTCTTTCCACAAGCATTTGTTTACTTTATTTTGGTGTGGGTTCTACTCCTCAATTAGCTCTTTCTTTCACCACACGCTTATCATGGTGTGGGTTTTACTCCTCGAGCGAGTATTTCTTTCACCACATGCTTTGCTTTCCTTTCCAAATTGGTTGTCCGTGGAGGTGGGAATACCAAAACAGGGTCAGACTGAGGCAGACCACTATATAGCCACCCAACAAACATTCTCCTTGATCTCTTGTGTGTAGGTTGAGAAAAAGGAACTTGGAGTGAAGATCCACACATTCGAAAAAGAGGTAAGCTCTCTCCAATTATTGTGATAGTTCCTTCAATTCCTGGTTAAGTTAACAATTCTATTTGTATCATTCATGAGTATGGGAGTGGAATCACTCTTTGTCCATTGACTTCTTGAGTTCTTTGTTGCTTAGGATGCCAGCAAAAATTTTAGATGATAGCGCACCGTGATGGAATCCTAGTTCCACGCTTACGTCTTCTAGCCAAGAGCTCCCTCTTCTGGGACAAAATACTTCTAATTCACCTCTCTTAAGATTTTTGACTCTTTCTTTGGAAACATAACTATATCTTCGATGCTTTATCATTTTATTGTCTTGAGGTGTATAAGGGAAGTTCATTCCTTGGTGATCTCTTGAGAAAGGAGAGATCTATGTGCAGCGAATCCATCTTATATCACATTTTGGTGAACCTGACATGAATGTCGAAAGTCTATTTGCAATGTTACATGTTTTTCATGAAGACTTTTCTGAGGAAGATTTTCATATGCTAGAGGATTCCCTAGATGATTTCTTAGAGGCATTCTCCCCTACCCATAAATCTCCCAAAAAAGTCTCTTCTCGAAAGGTTGAGGGATCAATAAATGTGGTGGTAGTCTCAATGGCTCCCTCAATCCCTAGGAATCTTGTCATCTATGTAATCCTAACCGACCCTATCGTCTATGCAATTCTAGGTCACAGTAATTCACCAAACCTGTATTCAAGGTTTGTGAAGGCTACAGATTCCACATCTTATAATGTCGTTGGGCACACATATCCCACAATGAGTAACAAACATAATTTGGATCAACAACCTACTTCTTTACCATCTTCCCAACCGATCCTTTCTATAGCACCTAAACCTGCAGTCAAAGCACTAGGTGATTATGATCTTGTTGAGCAGCTTCACATTACTTTGGCTAAGATCTTGCTTTGGGATTTGCTTCAGACTGCCCCAGTTTATCAAGAGATGCTTTAGGAGGTCTTGCAAAATATTCTCTTACCTACCTCCACCAGGCCTACAGATGTTAATGTGTTGTTGGTTCATATCATGCGGATTCATAGAATATTATGTTCCACCTGCAAGAACTCTCATCTTTGGACATGCAGAAGCAAGTAAAGCCTTTAATGATCATAGTTAACATTAATAACATCAGTATTAGGCGTACCCTCATTGATACTGAATCGACACCCAACTTTTTTGGTATGGACCTAGTACCTAAAATTAAAGTTGATTCATCTTCCTTTGCAGCTTCCTCTTTGTACATCCATGGATTTGATAATGCTGGTTGCCAAGCTCTAGGTACAATAATATTACCTTTGTAGCTAGGCCTCGTTACCTTGCCCATGTTGGTTTATGTGATGCCTAGACCTTTACCTTACAATCTCCTTTTAGGGAGATGTTGGATCCACGCTATAGGTGCAATAACCTCTACTTTACATCATTCTTTGAAATTTGTTGCAAACAACCAAGTAGTCATAGTCAAAGTAGATCCAAAAGGTGTTCACCTCTATGAACTAGCTACTTCCAGTCACGTTTCAACCATGTCTACCCTCAAAAATTGTATTCCTTCCTTAACTGTTGATGCTATGGCATTTTCGTCATCAATACCCTTTGTGGAAATCATTGCCAGAGCAAGTGTCAAAACTAGAGAAACACTTAAAGAAGAGGATCCTAGTTCTCCCGTATCATCTTCTCAAACAAACACCTTCCTAGGGGATGATTGGGGTTCCTTGAAATCTTTTGAATTCTTTATTGCAAAGTACAAGGTGGACCCCTCTTGCATAGACTTTCTATGTGCCCCTAGTACAAAGGTAGACAATATTCCCGTGGAGGAGAGAAAGTGCAATACTATTCACGAAATCACTCCTTCCCATGCTAAGGAGAATGGTCCAACTCTCACAAAAGAAGCTAGCATTTGTGAAACTGAAAAAGGAGATGAAATTACCCTTGTAGAGACATTTGACGTCCATTGGTGGAATGAAGCACTCTATGTGGATCCACCATCCCCTAAAGTTTTACAAACTCACTATGGATTCGGATATGAGCTTGCTTCTCGATATGGCTATGGGAAGAAAGGCCTGGGATGTATAAAGTAGCGAATTCAAGTCCCCATCAATCTTAATCCATGACGGCATAACTTCAGGCTAGGTTGTTCTATTGAACAATCTAAGCTAAAGCCTTGGTGGAGTGTTAATATGATTTCGGCTGAACCATTGAACCTCATCCACCCTGAGTTAATAGAGGAAAAGGAGCAAGTCAAGAATATTCTGTTAGATATCTTCTCTTCTAATGAAGCATTAGAGGAATTTTTGAGCGCATACTCCTCACTCCCCTCTCACCATCACAAAAGACGTTTCCCATATTGCTTGCATAGCCAAGCATATTTTAGGGAATCTGTCATGAATATTGATGAGGAGGGGCCTCTATCTAACACCAGTGATGACATTCCAACACCTAAGCATGAAGGCCGAATTTCCCTCATAAAAGGGGATATTGTCGAGGTCTCTATGGACCCCGTATCTCCTGAAAAGGTGATCAAAATCAAAAAGTGTCTTTCTTCAGAAGAAGCAAAGAAACACTCCAATATCTTGCATTCCCATCCTGACATATTTGCTTGGACATGTTAGGATATTCCTGGTATTGATGAATCTATAGTGGTTCATAATATCATCCTATGTCCTGATGCCAAGCCAGTTAAGCAAAAAATCCAAAAAATCTATCCTAGAGTGGCATTAATGGTTAAGATTGAGATAGAGAAACTGTTAAAAGCAGGCTTTATCCATCCTATTGATTATTCCCCTTGGATTTCAAACATATTCATTATTAGTAAACTTGACGATTGCATTCACATTTGCATCAATTTTTGGGACCTTAACAAGGCTTCCCTTAAAGTTGATTTTTTGTTACCTAATATAGACATGATTGTGGACTCAATTTTAGGCCATGCATTTCTCTCCTTCATGTATGGCTTCTTAGGCTATAATCAGATCTGTATTAACCTAGATGATCAATACAAGACAACCTTCACTACCCCATGGGGTACCTTTTGTTATGTGGTCATGCCATTTGGATTGAAGAATGTAGGAGCTACTTTCCAATGGGTGATGACCCTGATATTTCATGACTTCATTCACAAGATTCTAAAGGATTACATCAATGACATATTGGCCAAATCCATAACCCAGCAGGATCATCCTAAGAACCTTCGTTTGATTTTTGAAAGACTTTGAATCTACAAAATGAGATTAAATCCCCTTAAGTGTGTCTTTGGCATTGACGTTGAAAAGCTTCTAGGGTTCATAGTCTCTCATCGTGGGATCAAGGTTGACATTTAAAAAGATTGACACTATCATTAACATGCCTCCACTGAGGAATATTAATGAGTTGCAGAGTTTACAGGGAAAGATTCAGGCAATTCGTAGATTCATATCTCAATTGGTTGATCGTACCCCTCCTTTAACTCATTTTTTAAAGAAGGATGTTGACTTCATATGGGATGAGGGATGTCAACAGGCCTTAGAGTCAATCAAGGCCTATTTAGCCAACCCTCCTATATTAATGTTGGCTATTCGAGATAGACCCTTTCTGCTTTACCTAGCTACATCACCATATGCTTTAGCAGCCCTTTTGGCTCAATACGATGACTCTAGGAGAGAAAGAGCAGTCTACTACATTAGTTGCATCCTAATTGACTATGAAACCCATTATTCCTCCATGGAAAGGAAATTCCTTGCTCTCATCTTTGCTACATAGAAGCTGAGGCATTACCTCCTCCATGCCAAAATGCACGTCATAGTAAAAATAGATCTTTTAAGGAATTTATTCTCTAGCACTGACCTAGCAGGAAGGTTAGCAAAATGGGTTATGTTGCTTTTTGAGTTCAACATGAAGTTTGTTACTCAAAAATTGATGAAGGGACAAGCAATTGTGGATCAGTTGGTAGATGCTCCCTCATCTCGCTCCTTTCCCAGCTTAGGCCTATTTCCTAATGAAAACATTTTCTTGATCAACAAGGATCCCGAATGGAAAATGTACTTCGATGGGTCGAGGTGTCAAACTGGTTCCCGAGTAGGAGTGGTCCTAATATCCCCCGAAGGAAAGCCAATCCCCTTATCTTTTCAGTTAAACTTTCCTTATACTAATAACATCATCGAGTACGAAGCCCTTATAGTTGGCTTATGCACCGTAATAGCACTAAAAATTAGACACCTTAGTATGCTAGGTGAATCTGAGCTTATAGTAAATCAAATAACGGGAACGTATTAGGCTAAGAAAAGTAAGTTATCCCGATATCGAGACCTTTCCTTGTCATTTCTCAAACAAATTTCTTTCTTCACAATAGACAATGTCCCTAGGAGAGAAAATAGACATGTTGATGCTATGGCAAGTGCCGCTTCCTTGGTACCTTTTGAAGAAGACACAAAAGAGTATCGCTTTGTAGTCCAAATCTCGCAAACCCCTATAGTTCCTAAAGAGCCTAAAGTAGAATTCCCCATGTGTTCCCATGTGGACTCTGGAGAATGGTTTGTTGATGTCTATAACTATTTAAAAACTGGGGGCTTCACTGATGATGCGAAAAAAAATGAACACACTCGCGTGAAGAAGCTTTTAGTTCACTATGTCATCTTATCAAACATCCTTTATAGAAAATCCTACAATGGTTTACTTCTTAGGTGTCTTACCAAAAAAAAATACCCCTTTCCCTTAAGGAATCCCACGCAAGCTCTAGGGGTGGACATTTTGGTGGTAAATCCCTGACACAGAGATTGATACACATGGGATACTATTGGCAAACAATGGAACGAGATTACTTTGACTTAAATAAGAAGTTCCCACAATGCCAACAACATAGCTGACTCATTCACACCCTTTCCCAAGAGTTACAAAACCAAACTTCCCCTTGGTTGTTCGCTAAATGAGGCTTGGATATTATCAGAAAAATATCACCCTCCCTCTTCCAAAAGACATGTTTTATCATTACCACCATAGATTACCTCATGAAGTGGGTCAAGGTTGTCCCGCTTCACTCCATGAATGCTGAAGTTATCTATAATTTCCTTATGAGAAGCATCATTTCTTGATTCAAATTGCTCGCTACACTTGTCTCTAACAATGGTACACCATTCAAGAACAAGGAAGTGAAGCAATTCCTTGAGAAGTTTCATATCCAACACAAGTTCTCCACACCCTATTATCCTCAATCTAACAGTCAAGTAGAAGCATCAAATAGAACTCTTGAGCTTATTCTCTAAAAGAAGGTTAATAAACACGATAAAGACTAACACATTCAATTGACATATGCTCTATGGGCCTATTGCACGATTGTCTGCACAACTATAGGGACAACATCCTATAACCTCATGTATGGTGTTGAAGTTATCATGCCTTTGGAATTGGAAATCTCATCTTTATGAGTCTCCTTGAAAGGGCTAATTGATAATAAGACCTATCAAGTCAACCGCCTACATCAGCTAGAGATGCTCGATGATTGTCATTTACGGGCCTTCAAACATCTTAAAGCTTATCATTGATGGTTACCTAGACAATACAATCAAAGTGTACTCCCTGAAACCTTTAAAATAGGAGATTTGGTTCTTTATGAGAACCAGAGAAATGTAAATGTGTTGCCCAACTAGAGAGGAAAATTCAGTCCTAACTGGTTAGGCCCTTACATTGTGATCTTTGTTTATGGCTTAAGTGCCTATGGGTTATCATTTATGAATGGAACACCTTTGAAGGAACTTGTTAATGCTATGAATCTTCACTAGTATTATGCATAAATTCCTATGTGTCCCCTATGTGGTGCTCTCCCTCTACAAAAAAGGAGTAATTAGTATTGCATATGTTGACATTATTCATTAACACATTATGATAACTTTGTGTTATGAGTGACCATGTGCTTATGTGTGTATGTGTACTCATTAGATTAGTATTGAATTTAAATTAGCATATAACCATGTGTGCTTAGTTAAATCATATTAGCATCTGATATGAAGCATACATCCACATGAAAAGACAACATCCATAGCATGAATATGAGAGAAATAAAGAAACATAAGCATCCAGATATACAATACCATGAAACCAAAGTTGTTGTATCCATATATGTATATATATGCACAATGTATGTATCCAATGTCATATACATGTATCAAACCACTACTAAAAAAATGAGTGGCTACTAAATATATGTTTATATAGAAGGATCTACAAGTATGTATGAACATGTATGTATCTCGCTATCAAAAATTATGATGATCCCTAATCACTGAGGAGCATGACTCCCAGACCCCTCTAGCTTTAGTGGATGCTCTAAAAGCTGAGGGAGGGGTTGGATGGTAGTCATCGAGTGTGAAATATAAGAGTGTGATGCATATAAGGCTTCCCACATCCCTCTGATATTCCCCTGTAAGGAAGATATCATCAGCTTCGCCTGTCGTAGTTGGTCCCACAGTTGCTAGACCTCTATCAAGCTCACAACTGACATCTTCCCACCGAGGTCATCGAGACAACTCTGAAGGGCATCACATGCCTACTCAGCGTCATCGGCCCTCCTCACTGTCGTGTCTCACTCAGCAAGCATTGTCTGTAGCTCCCCCGACAATTGATCGCATTGTCCCTACATGCTCATCAACTCTGTTGTTAGCTAAACAACCTTTGCACACCACTCCTCATAGGCAATCCATAGGCATGCAACTAGCTTGAGGCTAGGGCATGACACCCCATAGACACTGAAAAAAATGCCTCTAGGACTAACCCCTAGATCTATATAGTAGATACCACCTCTGATATGCACTAAGCTATGAGCCTAGTCCATCCCTGTGCATCCTCTGCAACCATAGAAAAGGAAAAGGTATTAGTATCATATGGAATATATAGATGAAGATAAATTTATCATCAAATCAAAAATACAAAACATGAAATTAAAAATCATGTATACCTAGATCCCTTGACTGCCATGTCAGCTCAGGGTGAGGCTTAATGCTCAGACCTATGTCGCTGATCTTGATGGCGACTCCTGGTGTTGAAAGTGATGCAACCAAAATAGAAGATGATGGCACCGAAGAGACTGGAGTCACCAATGGGGGATATAATCTCCTTTGTCACCTTAGCCTCATTGGAGGCACCTCCTCCTCCCTGGCCTACTGTCGGCCTCTCCTCCTATCTTGTGGTGGCGGGGCTAGTAAGTCCCCCTATGGACTAGTGTCCCCTCCCAGAGTACCCTCGTTGAACATAGGAGCCAATCAATGCCTCTCCCACCACTGAAAAAAATATATGGCTACACCCACATTATCCCCCACCACTAAAGGTGGAAGATCATGATCAAGCTCATCATCGTCAGATGGGACTATATCTATGATACTCGAAAGAGGGCAGTCCCCGACCCTCACCGCACTCTTGTGGGCCCTGGTATAAGTGGGCACATCTAGTGGTATGGTTTGTAGTTGACCATGTTGTCACATGACCCAACTCCAATAGTAGAGATAAATGATATAGTCCCTGTGCCCTATCAAAAAATGGTCTTTCTACAGGTTCCTCAAATATCTGCCTTCATCCACCCACCTGAAAAATTGATAGGGCATCCATTGAACCCTATCTGCCATGAGGGTATCGAACTGTAGCTGCAAAAAATGCAAGTCTCCAAACCTCCACTGGCCTGTCATATCATACCAGTGAGCCATGGGGATCCTATATGGTTGTAGCTTAGAAAAACTGACCAGGCAAGTGCACATGATGTGGACAAAGGCCCACACCTGCAAAAGTGTGCATGTTGTCAAGCTACGGTACTCATAGTGAGTGTACCGACCAAGCTCCTAGTAGAGGTGTGCTAGCAGATTATGCCCCTAGGAAAAAATGGTCCTATGCTCCACCATCTCTCTAATAGTATGGACAAGGCCCCCATGAAGGTGTGAGCCTTTCCCATTAATCATGATTTAAAATGCAATGGTCACAACCATAACTTGAAGGATTAGTGGCATCGTGGTCCTCGCATGGTCATACCAATGTGTGTAAATGTGACCCATGTCATCACCATTGTCCATCCTCCCAGTGCAGTAGTGGACACCCTCTACCTACTCCCATGTAGATCGTGTGTCATCCAAGGCCACCTGCCGTTTGCGGATGGGTAGTCCAATGATTTAATAGACGTCCTTGAGAGTAATGGTCATCTCCCTAACTGGTAGCTGGAAAGATGAATTAGTGGCATCCTACTACTCCATAAGGGTTGTAAGCATGTGCTCATGGTACCTCATCTCTGGCATAGTGAACACATACCAGAGACTGAGGCACTCCAAGAGTGTAACCTCATCTATCAATAAGTGATCCCTCTACTCACAGACCAGTCAAAATGCTTTCCCTCCAAGATGCTCCCGAATCTCTGGGTACTACTAAAAGCAAGAAAATTCTTGAATTAGAACACTAGTACTTATCATTGATAAAATTACAACAAAAAAATCATGAGGAATCATGTGCAACGCGCAGACGTTTGTGCATCGCGCAGAAGTTTGTGCACTGCACTGCATGCGTCCCCCTCTACCATGGTCACCTCAGAGATGCCAGCGTGTATCTAAGATGACAGTTTGGAAGTGGGATGGTAGCACTTGTCATAGATGATGGCGTGGGATTAAGACACAAGCACACAAAAAAGATGCATGTGCACCTCGCAAGTGAAAAAAAGCAAAAAAAAATGCATAAAAATTTACTAAAAACAAGAGTTTCTGACTTACCTAGTCCACCTCATGACCCTTGGCAACGTCTTGATGTAGCTACTCCAAACTAGGCTCCTCATACTCTCTCCTACTCGACATTTTTCTGACTTTTTTCTCACAAAAGTCAACAATTTTCTCACAGTGAACAGTGAAAATGACCATTCTAGGGGCCCACCTAGGTATATATAGGCCCCCCAAGGCCCATTTTCCCTAGGACTCATGGCTCCTCGGTTTCTCCTGAACTTCACCCCACTAAGCCGGGGGGAAACTCAAGATGGGGAATAAAGTCATCTCTTGATCATACTTTCTTTTGATTCGATGAATTTTTTTTTGATCAGTCCTCTCTTCATGGTAGCTTTCTTCTAATTTTTTTAAGCTAACCTAAACATTGAGTTTTTTAGGATGAAACATTCAACAAATTCATGATTGCTCAAACATTGTTTTTCAAGCTCGGCTGCTAGGGGAATCCCCAGTCTTGGTTAGTTTGACTATGATAGCTGCTATGGTCTCCTCTTGTTGGCATGCAAATCCGTAAAATTCAAAAATTGGGTTGAAATTTTTCTTTTCCACTTTAGTGAGGCTGATTTTTTCAAAATCGAGCCCACTAAAGTGGGGGAAAAATGTAATATTGTAGAATTGCACCTAGAGGCAATCCCATATTTCCACATTCTTGCTTAGCATTTATGACACACTAAAACAGTAATGGTAAAACCCCCTTAGTTGAAATGTCATGATTCTAACTTTAGGAGGACAAGTGGTCGAGCAGTAGAAGCCTAACAAAAGCATTTTCCAAGAATATAGGCGTTGGACGATTCCGTGGAGCACAGAAGTCCATGCATTGCACTAGCATCCTATTCATTTGTCAAATCTAAAATGTGGAATCTAGAAGTCTAACCCTTGTGACATGTATCCCAGTAGTTACTTTCTAAAAGTAATGACTCTTTTCCACCCTTGCAAGCATAAGAAACTCTTTTTGCCTCTCATTTGGAGGTGGGAAGATTGGAAGACATCACTCAAGTTATTTTTTTGCTTTAGCCACAGCTTTGAGGCTTCTTCTTTGATAGCAGCACATTCATAGGTGAATCCATGCCAGATTGAGGTCCCTCCAGTAGCAATAGCTCCCAAGCAAGCATTCAGCAGTGTGTATGTCTGCTCTAGAGAGGGATTTTGCACATGGGTAACTCTCTCTCTCTTTTCCTTACTTTCTTTCCACAAGCATTTTTTTACTTTATTGTGGTGTGGGTTCTACTCCTCAAGTGGGTCTTTCTTTCACCACACACTTTTCTTTCCTTTCCAACTTGGTTGTTCATGGAGGTGGGAACACCAAAATAGGGTCTGACTGAGGCAAGCCACTATACAGCCACCCAACAAACATTCTCCTTGATCTCTTGTGTTTAGGTTGCAAAAAAGGAACTTGGAGTGAAGATCTACACATTCAAAAAAGAGGTAAGCTCTCTCCAAGGATTGTGATATTTCCTTCAATTCTGAGTTAAGTTAGCAATTATGTTTGTATCATTCCTAAGTTTGAGAGTGGAACCACTCTCTGTTCATTGAGTTATTCAGTTATTTGTCACTCAGAATGCCAGCATGACTTTTAGATGACATTGTGTCGTGCTGGTGTCCTAATTTTTCACTTACGTCTTATGGACGAGAGCTCCCTCTTCTGAGACAAAATACTTCTAATTCACCTCTCTCAAAATTTCTGACTCTTTCTTTGGAAACATAACTATATCTTCAATGCTTTATCATTTTGTTGTCTTGAGGTGTATAGAGGCAGTTCGCTCCCTAGTGATCTCTCGAGAAAGGAGAGATTCATGTGCAGTGAATACCTCTTATATCACAGTCCCTAATTCAAATTAGAAAAGGTTGAAGGACAAATGGGACCCCCCACCACATGGCAGATTCAAGCTAAAAACAGACGTAGCCTCTAGAGGAAACCCTTGCAAAGCAGGCATAGGGTGTATAATAAGGAATGAACAAGGACAACTAATGGGGGCCACGTCAGCAAAAATCCCTATAGCTACAAAAAATGTGACAAAAATTGAGGGGATCCTTAGAGGGCTCCAACTATGCAAAGAAAGAAATCTCAAAATTCTTGAGCTAGAAAGTGACTCCATAGTATGTATTAATACAATAGAAAGAGGCCAAATTGATGACTAGATCTTCCAATCTAAAGTAAGCAAAATCAAGGAACTAATGCAAGAATTGGAGGTTTAGACAACCAGTCACATCTATAGAGAAGCAAACAAAGCTATGGACTTCCTAGCTAACCAAAGTGTAGATCAAATGGAGGGTATGTAAAGGATCATCATGGAAAAAACAAGCCCTTAAGTGGCAAAAAAATTAGAAAAATCAGAGTTAGGAAACTTGACGTAAAAATTTGAATAAGTTATCTATATTATTCAAAAATGTGTAAGAATAGAATCTACAGAAAATTGAATGTAGAAGATTTTGAGAATTCTGGATTTTGATTGTGTTTAAGTTTTTTCATCAACATTTCGGATCACACTCAGTGATCCATCATCAGGATGATAAAGAGCTAAGGAGATGAGAAAAGGTAAGATGCAGACCTAATTTGCTTAAAAGGAAGAGAGGTGAGAAGTTGGGGAGAGAGAAGGGTACAAAGACCAAGACAAGAGAGATAAAGTAAGACCATAAATTGAAAGAATTAAAAAATAATAAGAGAGAAAAAATATATAAGAATGAAATTTTTTAAAAGCAATTCTAACGCAAAATAGTAAAGAATATTGTATTTGAAACTATTAATGTTATCTTTGATATTGAAAATACTAACTATTAAAACAATAACGTAAATAAGAAAGAAAATTAAATTTGAAACTATTAATGTTTTATTTATTATTGAAAATAATATTTAAGGAAACACAAACATATAATAAATAATATTATATTATTTATTATATTATATTATATTATATAATATAATAAATTATATT
Source organism: Sequoia sempervirens (assembly GCA_007258455.2). Classification (NCBI taxonomy): domain Eukaryota; kingdom Viridiplantae; phylum Streptophyta; class Pinopsida; order Cupressales; family Cupressaceae; genus Sequoia; species Sequoia sempervirens. The sequence continues at coordinate 70,090 of VDFB02023606.1, forward strand.
ATATTTGAAAGAAAATTATATTTGAAATAAAATTATATATTTGAAAGAATAATATATTAATTTAATAAAATGAAGCAATTAAAAAATTCATTTTTTCAACCTCAATTCTAATGTAAAATCGAAAAGAATAATATATTTGAAACTATTAATGTTATCTTTAATATTGAAAGAACTATCTATTAAAACAAAAACGTAAAATAAGAAAGAAAATTAAATTTGTAACTATTAATGTTATACTTATTATTGAAAATAATATTTAAGGAAACACTAACATAAAGTAAGAAAGGATATTAAATTTAATATTAGAAAAAATATCTATTTAAGAAGGACTATTAATGTGCTATTTGATATTGGAAAATAATATCTGCTAAAAAATGACAAAACAACGACAAAAAAGAAAAAAGAAAATTAAATTTTAAATTATTAATGTTAAAGATAATATTGAAAATAAATTGAATGTAGTTTCTAAACTACTAGGTATGTTTAAAAAAAAAAATCTATTTGGTGAAAATTTGAAATTTCAATGTAGTGGTACTTAAATTTTAGGGAAAAAAAAGTAGGTGTCTATCGACCACCCTAACCACACTAAAATGATAATATTTTTTTATAATATTTTAGATTTAAGTAGAGGACTCATGCCCGATGTGATGCATAATTTTTGTAATTTTTTCCAAGTAAATAATTAATTATGATTTTTATTACTTTTTAAAAGATATAAAAACGTATACGTCTAACCACCTTAACTTGGTCAAAACTTCATGAAATTCAATTTTTATTTTTTTAATCCTATAGCATTCGAAGCACAAAATGTGATGCATGTTTTGGATTCAAAAAATGTCATACTGTTTGAAAGCTATAGATTTTTTTCAATCAGCCTAGCAATCAAGACTTTAGTCATAATTTGAATAGAAAATGAATAATAATTACTTATTAAATTCAAAGTAAAGAATAATTTATATTGGTGGAAAGCTGAGAATCTCCTTTAAAAACCCTTTTCATTTCATCAATTTTGGGTAAAAAAATAGTCATCAGCCACATACCCATCATATTGCCACTTTTTGGCCCATCATGATCCTGCACATACCCTGGAGGAAGTCAAAATTGGAACGGAAGCTAATTATTAGCCAGGCCTAGAAGCAATCATATCAATAGAGGCACTTCAAGAGGAACAAGAAATACCTAAACAAGCCAAGAAAGTAAAAATGAGGTAGGTATCTAAATCCTAGAAAACTCATTTAATTATATAACTAGAGAATAAAATGTATAGCTTAATACAACAAAGGTAAACTCTTAGTGCAACTAGGACCTTGGGGGATCATAAAATTAATAGACCAATAGACCAAATGCTCCCACTACTACACCCCAATGTATTGCATATTGTGGAAACAATGCCCAACACACATGTAAGCTCACCAATCCTCTAAATCATGAGAACTCTTATGCTTCTTCCATCATAAGATATGGGACAAACACTAACCTCCATATTTGAACCAAATGGATAAAACCTAAACAGTAAGGGGAATCTTGAAATTCCTACCCTGATCAACTATATAAGAAAAATTTAATCCTGGGAACCCCCCAATAATAGCATACTAAGGAAACCCAAGTATGATCATAAATACCAGATAGACATGCATCTGAAGGAGGGACTTAGGAAACAATGGAATCTAGGATAAAACAAATGTTAAACTCTATTGAGACCCCAAGGCTCCACCTCCCATATTACCAAATAACTCAGTGATCCCATGATTGGACAATTTTAATAAGATCAACACCTTGCTTGTACCCCAAGACCCCAACATCTCAACAAAACCTAATTGAGGTAGAATTACCTCTTTTGAAAATCAAGGAGGCAATAAAAATCTTGAGATACACTAACCAAATTGTCATACTCCCTATCCTCACTCCTTGTCACTATAAAAACTTGAATTTCTCATGTAAGCCTAGGTAGTGCCTAGTTGAGACCTTAGTCCCAACCTTTCCACCCATTACTTAGCATCCTAAAGTGTATATGATGGATACTAGGTGACTTGTAAAAAAATTGAGGATGTAAAGAAACAATGAACCTTGCTTTTACCCGAAAGGGAATAAAAAATCCCTTGAATAAACATAGGGAAAAATAACATACCATGCAATCATAAAAATAGTAATCAATACCAAAACATAGAAAGAAAAAATCAAAGTTGGAACCTAGCCTTGAATTTAGCTTCAAGTACCTCTATTATCACAAAGATGAGTAAGCATTTAGAACTAAAATTTATAACTAAACTATAAAACCCTAGCCTTAGTAAAGATTCCTAAGCCCTGGAATGGATGACTAAATATTATCATGTGTTGTTAGCTAAAAATTGGAAAGGGAATGGGAAGTCACTAAGTAGTGAATCAGAATAGCAAGAGTATTAAAAACCTACAACAAATCTGGCAATTAACCCCTTTCAAATACACAGATCATTGATGTGTGGCAGCTCCAAAAAGTAATACATCTCAAATTAAAATGATGGGAAGTAACATTCACTAAAAGGAATTACAAAAATGCAAGCTACTTCCCATACCTTGCCGTTGCCAAAACACACTTATAATTTTTGAACCCACATAGAGCACCTAGATTGAGTAACAACAGGTCTTGAAATCTGAACTATCTGAAACATGGTGTCATAAATAGAAAGACTTCTTTAACTACCTTATGAAATATCGCTCAAAAAAAGCCAAATACATCTCTTAAACACACTAATGGGAAGATTTATTACTTGATCATATAAAGAAAACCCATCAAAACCTTAAATAGAACACATGAACTTAACCATTATTTCACCGATAGAATAAATTCAAGAAACCTCAATTACAATGGAAAACCTTAAACTAGGGATTGAAACCCTAATGTTTTAACATATGCAGGAACAAATCTTTACACAAGCATTAACCAGTTATAAAATGAAGCCTCAAGGGGGCCCCCAAAGCCAAAAAAGGCATACATGCTTAACAATTCATATTATCAAGTTATAATTTAACAAAATCAAGATATTCTACTAGCTAGAAATTTATTACATTCACATTTAAACATAAGATTCTAACTTAGATACCCATATAGCTTTGAATGGAAATCATTATTTCACCAAATCCATTAGATAGTTAATACAGTTTATTAAATTATGCTAAAAGCAAAGTATTACAGATATTTGGAACCATAGTCTAAAATTTTAACCAACATATACTTCAAACCCTAGGAACTTTTAAAATGTATATCCACATCCTTAACAATATAAGGCTAGCACATCGAGATTATACATTTTTCCACATCCAAGACAAACCCTAGAAAGCTATTTGGCTACTACCATATTATATATATAAACAAAAACTAGCCTGAACTTGAGTTGCTTTCAATTAAATTTTGTATAATCTTCAAAGTCGAGCAGCCACTGGAAACCCTCAACAAGCTCATAACGAAAGAGCTTAAGCAGGAGCCACTACCTACATATGACTTGAACTCAATGATCCAACAACTCATGGCCTAATACATCCAAGATAAAGGGGTAATAACAAACAACTAAGGCTAGGAGGCACTCCAGATCTTTAGGGAAATGAAAACCAATGCCTAGATGTGTAGTAGTCAAGGTCTCATCCAAATCTCCAAGAAGATGGGGAAGAAATAACTCTCAGGTCAACTCTTCCACCTGAGAATTGGAAATGTGCATATCAAGTAGGGAGGCAACAAAATGTGAGTAGATTTCGATATTAACCTAATACCTAGTCTTTGTGGAAAGGAACTTCTAGCCCAAAATTAATTTCATTGCCTTAGTAGTTAAATGGCCTTCAAGAACCTTTCTTCAACCGATTATTAGAAATTAAACCCAAGAAAGCATGCTAATCTTCTACACTGATCAAACGAATGGGAGAAACCATGGCTAGAAAATGACTAGAAAAAACCTCAATGGTTGACGTAGAAATAGCAAAGAAACAACTGGCATACATAGCTTTATGGTGACCTGAACAAGGTTTCTTTAAATAAATTTTCACTGCCATGAGCTTTGGAGGACACAAGGTAAGAATCATTTCTAAACACTCAAAATCCAGTTGCTTGTGAAACAATAATGGTGGTAACTAAACCATGAAAAGAAATGATTACTTTGGATGAAATCTTATAGACAAAGAAGCTGAAGGAAATTGTAGACACATAAAATGTACATGCACCTGATCCTAATTTTACTAACACCAAGTTCATCTTGAATCATCTCTCTGCTAGTCATTTAATTAAATAATCTCTATTTAATTAAATTCATCACATTTCATCTCTTAATTAAATAAATCATTTTTTATCTGATTAAGTCATCATCTCCTATTAATTAAATAAATCACTTTATTTAATTAATCCTATAGTCCCTCTTTTAATTAAATAATTCATTTTATTTAATTAATCTTTAAAGTCATCTTATTTAAATTAATTTTTTTTTATCTAAAGTTAACACCATCCTCTTTAATTAAATAAATCAAATCTTATTTAATTAAGTCTAAAATCATTATTCCTCTCATTTTGATTTATTTAAATCCAAAAATATAAGTCAAAATAGTCAAATCAACTAATCCCTCATTAAATTAGTCAAATCTTGATTAATTTAATCCTAATCACTCCAATCCTCTAGATTTTGCAACTTTCACAATTAAATCATTTAGTTGATTTAATAATTCCCTATTTACTTTCAAAATGGCGTAAAAAAGGGAATATTCCTCCAAATTTGAAATCCTGCCTCAAAATGACTTGTCCATCCAACAAAGCATTTATGAGCTCTTACATGTCTCTTACATGTCTCTTACACAAGCCAACTTGGCATTCAACTCATCTTTCATCCCCCCTAAACATGTCACTTCATCAAATTCAAATTTCAAACTTGCACATGGATCAAAATGTGCTCAACCTTCATCCTATTACATGTTGACAAGTGGCACCTTTCCATTTGTTGATTCTTAGTCCCACATTGCTCCATTTTGTACATCTCTTCAACTTGATATTCTATAAATAAGAGGCTTCATTCCTCATTTGATCATCCATGGCTTGAGTAAACTTACTATACTCAAATTCATAGCAACTTTCATCCAATTTCATCCAATCCTAGCTAGGTTATGCAAATTTTTATCTTGGTGATGGTGGAAGAGGTAGTTTTGGAATAGTGTTTGTTGTGGTGATAAGAGGTACCGTCATATTGATGAATGGGATTTAAGTGGTGGATGGTGTGATCGATATGGTTGGTCCTTGAGAGACCATGTGTTGAGGGATGATAAACGATGTGTTGGTTGCTTGTGCTATGGGGATGGTTACCATCTATTGTTGTGATATTGATGGCAAGGGGGGAGGATTTGATATGATACCTTGATTAATGGTTGAGGGGATGTTTTGGATGAGTGGTGGTAGCAAAGGTAGCCCCAAACTAAGACGTGATATGGATGTTAATGGCACTGGTGGGAGTGGTGGGAAAGTGAGTGGCATGCTCCCTTGGGGAAATGATGATGTTTGATCAAAAATACCCCCTGGTCCAAATAAGTTACCTTCTCCTTGTGAGGTTGTAGGGAGAGAGGTTTGAGGGGTTGCATGAAATGATGATGATGGGTCATTAGGATTATGAAAAGTGAGGGGGGCATATGGGTGTGATGGATTTTGAATAATATTCGTGTCATTTGCAAACATATCTATCCAAAAGTTTACCAAGTATTGATTTGAAATGTTCATGTTTGGTATAGTTGTACTTGGTATATTCTCATTTGGCATGTATGGATTTGGTGGGATAATGTTTTTTTGTTGAAGACTCATGCATTGAGTATTTGGTTGATAGATTTGTAAGTTTGGACTTGGATTTAAATCTACCATCAGAAAAGGTGTTCCAAGATTTAGATTGGGTATATTCACATTTTTTGTACCATTGAGGTTTGTAGGAGATAATGATCCCATGTATGGATTGTATAAATGTGAGTTTTGAAAATCAATTGGCATTGTAAGGATTTGATAGTTTGGTTGGTTTAGACCGCTTATGATGTATGGATCACGTTTATATTCCATGTTCTTCTTGTGTTTTTGACCTTATTGCAAAAGTGACCTCTAAGGTGTTTAGGACCAATGATGAGATATAGGATGAAAGATATGGGGTGAATGATGTGGGTTGATCCCATAAAGTTGGTTTACAATTTATGGGAGATTCTAATTTTATCTAAAATCACATATTTTTAGAAAATATAATGATTTAAGCCTTAAAACATTCCATTTAAACCATTCCAATTGAAGAGGGTTTGATCAAACTACCTTAGATCAAACCCCCTTGGATAGAACCCCTCTAGTTTTAAACCATACCTATAACGGGGTCTCCTTTACACCAATCAAAATGCTAATAAAAACCCACTTTTGATTTACCTTTTGGGGGATCAAATGAATTAATTTAAAATTTATTTTTTGTATGTATGTATTCCTTATTATAATCTTCCCAAAAATTATAATTTTAAATAAATTTAATTTAATTATTATATTTATTTTTTATTTCTTGTGAATGTAGGTTTTTCATTGAAAATCAAGCTCTCTGTTCTGCACATGTGGAAAATAGAATATTATAAAAAAAAAATTAAAAATATGAGTGCACCAAATATTGAAGTCCTTGATCCAACAAAAAAATAAAATTGAATTTCGATACATACGAAAAAAGTTGCATTATACAGTGGTACTATGTCTGAATTATAATTGGTTTAACTTCAAAACTTGATTAAAGAAAAAATATTTAGTAAAATAATATCTAACCAAGTTGAAGCACTAGATATTAGAGTTAAAAATCTAAATTCGAAAGAATTATAATTTTATCCTTCATGGAAAAAAAGTTATGTGTTATACAGTGAGCATCACTTTTTAAAAATGTTGTTTTCTGAAAAAAAACTAGTTTTTGAGAGAGATGGAAAAATAAGTGTAATTTGATTCCAAAATTTTTTAAAAATATATATTTATAATCTAAAAAAAAAAAATCATGAAACTCTAGTTTGCATCATCTTCAAATTCCTCAAGGTTTAGCCGCTATAGGTGCCTGAAAGTGAAGATTTAGTTTAAAAAAATTATTTCAGTGTCCAGTTTGGCCAAAAATTGTAAACCGCTATTGTGGGATCACCATATGGGTGTTGATTTTTTAGGAATATTTGGATCAATGTTATACTTTAGGATTTTATTTGTATTGGTTTTGATTGGATAGTTAACTTGTAAACCCTAAGATGTTGGATGTGATCTTTAGGATAAACTTGTTCAAAGGTATGTTGATTTAACTATAGGTATGAGAAAGGATGCATTCCCATACTACTAATTAAACAAAGTGATTTTGATTTGGTTTAAGGATGTACCCAATTCTATATAATGATTTTTCCAAATCTCTAAAGTTTTTTTATGGGATGAGATGATAAATGAGGTGTTTGGTTTGATCCTAAATGAACCTAGGAGAACCTTGTTTACAAGACCAAGATAGTGAAGAACATGCTTTTCTCTGAGAGTAGTTCAAAACCAAAAGACCAATGTTTTCATAAAAACCATATGATCAAAAGATACACAAGCACACGTGTGGGGTCCAATTGATTTAATATTTTCTTAATGGATTCTTTTTACCACAAACACTTCTTGATTATGATATTGCTATCAGGATTCAACCGTGTAGTTTCGAGTCAAACTCATTGACCCATGTTTCATGAGTAGTGGTTCAACAAGAACCCATCTCTCATGATATCGAATGGTCCACTTAGCACTCATTGCATCTAGGTGATGCTCACAGAGGTGAAGTATTGGTCTGTCCCGGAGGTCATCCATCCCATCTGCTCCGGCTCAAGCGGCGCTTAACCAGGGAGTTTTCTCCAAGGTTAAGCCACTTGAGTTGTTACCCCATTTGCAAAACCTTCAGCAAGTGTTGTGCCTTATGAACCATTCATAATAGAGCCCCTTTAGCTCATCAATTGATAAGTAGGAGGTATTTTTCCACAGCGTGTCAAATTATGATATTGCTATCAGGATTCAACCGTGTAGTTTCGAGTCAAACTCATTGACCCATGTTTCATAAGTAGTGGTTCAACAAGAACCCATCTCTCATGATATCTAATGGTCCACTTAGCACTCATTGCATCTAGGTGATGCTCACAGAGGTGAAGCACTGGTCCATCTTGGAAGGTCACCCATCCCAGTACTGCTCCAGCTCAAGCGCGCTTAACCAGGGAGTTTTCTCCAAGGTTAAGCCCGCTTGAGTTGTTACCCCATTTGCAAAACCTTCAGCAAGTGTTGTGCCTTATGAACCATTCATAATAGAGCCCCTTTAGCTCATCAATTGATAAGTAGGGAGGTATTTTTCCACAGCGTGTCAAATTATGATATTGCTATCAGGATTCAACCGTGTAGTTTCGAGTCAAACTCATTGACCCATGTTTCATGAGTAGTGGTTCAACAAGAACCCATCTCTCATGATATCGAATGGTCCACTTAGCACTCATTGCATCTAGGTGATGCTCACAGAGGTGAAGCACTGGTCCTCCCGGGAGGTCACCCATCCCATCTTGCTCCAGCTCAAAGCAGCTTAACAGGGGAGTTTTCTCCAAGGTTAAGCCGCGAGTTATTCCCCAAAACCTTCAGCAAGTGTTGTGCCTTATGAACCATTCATAATAGAGCCCCTTTAGCTCATCAATTGATAAGTAGGAGGTATTTTTCCATAGCATGTCAAATTATGATATTGCTATCAGGATTCAATCGTGTAGTTTCGAGTCAAACTCATTGACCCATGTTTCATGAGTAGTGGTTCAACAAGAACCCATCTCTCATGATATCGAATGGTCCACTTAGCACTCATTGCATCTAGGTGATGCTCTCATTCTTGATTAGTTTTCAAGCTGAATGTCCATTGTCCTAATTTTCTTTCATCCCACAAAGTGCATTATGTGGAAATCGAGGAAATCAAGGAAAATGTTTCCTAATGTTGACCTTAGTAGGAGAAAATTGAGATGAAATTCAAATTCTTAGAAGCCTCTAAGGATACAAATCCCAAGGGAAAGCAATAGCATGTGAATTTGTTCAAGGATATTCACTTCTCCTAAAGGGTTTGAGATTTGATGCTCATGTTGAATGTTGTTTGTTTATTGTGTTATTTCTCTATTTTGGGCAATCCTTGAACTTTTCATTCTATAAATAGAGGGATCCTCTATTGTATTTTGAATCCACAACTTGAGTAAACTTATTATACTCAAATTCATAGCAACTTTCATCCAATTTCATCCAATCCTAGCTAGGTTATGCAGATTTTTATATTGGAGCACTCATCAATCTTCAACAAAGTGGATCACATCTTCATCAAATCATCAAAGCTTGCATAGGAGTTGGGAAAGGGACAATTTCCACATAAAATTGGCACCAACTCCCCCATAAGATCAAGAGTTTTCATATTCTCAATAGGATTTAACTTATTTTCATCTCATTTCATTGTGTTCTTGTTTTATTTCTATTTTGAATATGGTTAAATGGATTTTATGGGGAACCTTGGTCTTAATTGCATTTGAATCCTCTAATGTGTTTATTTGTTGTCTATTGTAGGCATTAGGATCTTGGTTCATATAGAAATACTCACGGCATTAAATCACAATGAAAACCTAAAACTCATAATGCCATACAAACCCTGGAAAGTTCTTTCTCAAAACTAGAGTCCAAAACTTGACGTTTTCTCTAAACATTCCACTAAGGCATAAGAGATGAACCTAAGTGGCACAATAAATAATGAAGACAAATGGAAAAGTGAGTGTATTTTCCACCAACAAGCACCTCATTATTCATTGAATTGGGAGCTACCCCCATAAAGGTAGTACTCGTCAATTAAAAAAAATAAAAATTATTTGTTATTAAATTTTCAAAATTATTATATTTATTAATATTTGTATTTTGATATATTTTGACTTTCCATTTAGTTTATTTTATTTGTTTAAATTTAGATTTAATTTTGAAATTTATTTTTTATTTATGTCTTTTTATGAAATTACAAATAATAATTAAAAATTATTAGAATTAATTTAATTTATAATTATTTATCTTATTAAAACTTTAAACATTGTATAATAATTCTATTTTGAATTTTTTTTATTATTTGTATAATAAAATGAATTTCAAACTTAAAATATAAATTAAAATTTATAGAGTGAGAGAGAGAAGGTAACTTTTGATTAGTCATTTCATGCAACAATCCAAGGATAACACATCCCTAGGGAGTTAATATGCTTAGAGTAACATGCCATTTGATTAAGGATATGATAATTCACTTTTAAAACCTCTTCAGTGTACCCATTGCACTCTTAGGAGGAAAGTAGTTAGAGAGAGAAAGAGATAAAATAAAGAGAAATAGAGAAATAGAGAGGGAGACAAAGAGATACATAGAGATAAAAAGAGAGGTAGAGATACAAAAATACAGGTATAGATATAAATAATATTTATATGAAGAGACAAAGAGATAGAGATAGGAAGAGAGATAAATAAAGAGAGGAAAAGAGAGAAGAGGAGAAATATAGATAGATATAGTCACATAAAAAGAGAGACTAGGAGATAAAGAGAAATAGGAGACAAAGATATATATAGAGGTTGAGAGATCAAGAGATAAAGAGGGAAAGGGGGGAGATAAATAGGGATAGTAATTAATAGTAAAGGGGGAAAGATGGGGAGAGGGAAATAGACAAAAAGAAGAAATGAGAGAAATATAGATAGAGGAAGAGAGAAGGGAAGAAAAATATAGAGACAAATAGGGGAGAGAGGGGAAGAGAGAGATTAAGAGATAATAATAAACATAAAGATAGAGAGGGAGATAGAGATATAAAGAGATATATTTTCTCTTACCATATATCTCTCTATATATATCTCCCCATATATACCTCTCCCTACCTCTATCTAGATATCTCCCTCTCTCTAGATGGGTATGTGCAAGATCATGATGGGCCAAAAAATGGTGATATGATGGATATGTGTAGGGTATGTAGCTGATGACTTTTTCTTTACCCAAAATTGATGAAATGAAAAAGGTTTTTAAAGGATATTCTCAGCTTTCCACCAATATAAATTGTGTTTTACTTTAAATTTATTAAATAATTATTATTCATTTTCTATTTGAATTATGACTAAAGTCCTAATTGATAGGTTGATTGAAAAACATCTATAGCTTTGAAGCGGTATCAAATTTTTGGATCAAGAGCAGATTTATTCTATGTTCATACCCTTGGGATTAAAAATGAATTTCATGCAATTTTGACAGGGATTAGGTGGTGGTCATACATGTAGAAGTTTTTTATGTTTTTAAAATTTGTAATATTAAAAGTGATAAAATTAGTGTTGCAGGAAAAATTACAAAAAATATGCATCACATTGAACATGAGTTCTCTACTTATATCCTAAATATTATAAAAATATTATCAATTTTTATTGTAGTTAGGGTGGTTAGGCGGACACACCTACTTATTTTTCCTTGAGATTTAAAGTGCTCATAGCGGGGAATTTCAAATTTCCTCAAATATTTTTTTAAAATAAACCTGCTAGTTTAGAGCTACATTCAGTTTTACTAGGGTCTATTCTTACATTTTTGAGAATAATGGAACAACTTATTCAAGTTTTTACATCGAGGTTGTGAGTCTAATTTTTTTTTGGATTTTATGTAGGGACCTATTTTTCCATCAGTCCTACGTACTTGAGATCTGGTATATGCTTCCTATCTCTATCTTTCTATCCCTCCATCTCTCCCTCTCTCATTCTCCATGTCTCTCTTTGTATCCCCCTCTTTCTATCTTTATTTATCTCTCTCCCTCTCTCTCTCTATTTCCATCTCCATCTCCATCTATATCTTCCTCTCTATCTCTATCTCCTCACCTCTCCTTAGATCTCTTTCTCTCTTTCCCCTCTATCTTTCCCACTGTATATATATAATATCCCTCTTTCTATACATATATCTCCCTCCCTCCCTCTCTAGCTATTTATATATATCTCTCCCTCTCCCTATATCTATCTCAATATCTCACTCCAATACACACAATCATTGTTTTGCCTTCCCTATCTTTATCTCTATATCTCTTTCACTCATACATAAAAACTCATTGTTTCTCCCTCTCTATATATATCTCTATCTCTATCTCTATCTCTATCTCTCCCCCTCTCTCTATCTCTCTCCCTCTCTCTGCTAATTGTCTCTATCACCTCCTTTATCTCTCTTTCCCCCCAACTCTCTCTCTCTCTCTATATATATATATATATATATATCCCTCTCTTCCTCTCTATATATCACTTCTTATATAGTTATATTTCTCTCTCCATATCCCTCTATTTCATTGTCTCCCTCTTTCTATCTCTATCTCTCTCTCTCCATCTTCCTCTCTCCTTCCATCTCTTCCTTTATATATTTATCTCTCTTTGTCTATACATCTTTGTCTTTATCTTTGTCTCTCTCACCCTCTCTATCATTTCCAAGTTATATTTATCTCTTATCTCTCCGTTATATCCCTATATGGGTCTATGCAAGATCATGGGGGTCCAAAAAGTGTTTTTAACACGTCTAAAAATTCAAAATTCATGCCTTTGAATTTTTGCATGCCCAAGTACAATATCCGTTTTAGTTTGGTAATACCAAACCAAAATGGATATCTGTTACAATTTACAAATATCTAATATGAAATAAATATTCATTTTGTTTAAAGCAGTGTTTATAATTGCGTTGGGTCCGACCTGACCAATTATTATATTTTATATAATGGATATACATTCTTTGTGTTTTAATTAAAAAAAACCTGAGAGATCATATTATATAATATTATATTATATTATAATATAATATAATATAATATATTATAATATTTATTATATTATATTAAATATTAAATATTTCAAAAAAAAAGGTGCAGTTAAATATGGTCGGGTTCAAACCCGACCATTTTATTAAAAAGTTTGTAAATAAAAAATGTTTGGATATTCATTATAAACAGATAACTGTTCTTTGTGTTATAATAAAAAAAAACCTAAGAGATCATGTACAGTATATTATATTATATTTATATTATATTATATTATTATATTATATTACTCTAATATATTATATTATATATTATAATATTATATTATATTATAATATATTATATTATTATATTATATTACATATTACATATTATATTATATTATATATTATTTTATATTATTTTATATTATATTTTTATATTATATTATAATATAATATATTATATTCTATGCATTATATTATATATTTTGTATTATTATATATTATTATATTATAATACATATATTATCAATATAATCAATATTATAATATATTATTATATTATATTATAATCTAATATTATAATATATTATTATAATATTATATTATAATCAAATATTATAATATATTATTATATATAATATATATATTATATTATATATTATACTATAATATAATATATATTAGAATAATAAATGTGAAATATTTCAAAAAAAAAAACCAACTATGATTAAATATAGGTCAAAATTAAGAGCGGATATTAAGTTCTTTGTGTGTTATAATTAAAGAAAAACCACAGGGAGGTGAGTATTATATAATGTAATACTTATATAATATAATATCAATATAATATAATATGACTCTGTACTATTATTGCATAAATGCAAAACTATGCAACTTATAATATAATAATATTATATTATACTCTTCTCTAATATAATATTATATTATATTATATTATATTGATATATTCTAATATATATTATAAATAATATAATATATTATATATAATAATACGTATTATATTATTTGTAATATAATATATGTATTATATTAAAATTAATATATATTATATTATATTATATTATAATGCATATTATGGGCAAGGGCCTAGCTCAGTTGTCTAAATCTTTCCTGTTGCAGGAGGTTGGTCATGAGGTCTAATCTCCCCCAACCCCATGGTACCGGAAGGCATGCCATGCTAGCGTCGCCAGTCACATTAAAAATTTTACTAGGCACACTGCAGTTTATAGGGGGTCGTGCTACCTGATTCCTGTACTCTAATATATATATATATATAATACATATTATATTATAATATATATTATATTAAATAATAGATATTTCAAAAAAACCACTATGGTTGGGTCCCAGACCCGACCATTTATTTAAAAAGGTTGTAAATCAAGAAATGAATATCCGTTATAAGTGGATATTTGTTTCCTATGTTATAAACAGACCAAAAAAAACCCGAGAGCTATATTTCTACAGTGTGTGCATGTGGGTTTTTAAAGTGTGATTCGGATATCTATTTGGGAGAGGTCAAATTGGAAAAAAAATCATCAAATCTGTAACGTGTGTTTGATTTTTTCAATTTTTATTCAATTTATATTCATTTTTCTTCTTTTTTTTTGAATTTTAGTCAGAAATAGGATATATTTGATAGATTTTTTATTAGATTAAAACCATTGTTAATTTTTTTAAAAATTATCAATTAACAGGTTAAAAATGGATCAAAATGAAAATCCTTACCCCGCACAAAATGAATACCCTCCAAATCCTCTACCACAACCATTCTTTTTGAATGAAAATGTGCCAACAATACACAAGTCTATTTATAGAAATTTAGATCAATTAAGAAAAGTATGTCAAATCTATGAGACACTCGATGAACTATCAGATATGAAAAACACTTTGGAAATAATCATTGTAAATGTTCAAACTTTGGCAACTCAGCATAATAGATTTGCACAGTGGTGAGAGAAACAAAGACAATTTTATGTTGATGGGTTATCGTATGATGAGGTGAAGGCTCTTGATATTGAAAAAGCCCAATTAGCCCAGTTATTCATAGATCAAAGAATTGGACATCCTATTAATGTGCGAAAACTAAAAATTTTAATTAAATGTTGCACCCATAAAGGAATATTAGATAATTTTTGGAGATGTTGGTGGATGGTTTTCGATAAACCACCCAACAACAATCTTGATGTCCCTCAATATTTCCTGCAAAAATTATATGCTGACTTTGTGCTAGGGAAACATGTCAATTACTTTGACATGCGATATTTCTAGGTTGTTGGTAGAGGGATGCCACAGGATAGACCTAGGGCATGCTGAGTCACCCCAGTTCATCCTCCTCTACCTATTACTACTTCGACTCTACTACCTTACCCTGAGATTGTTGTAGATGCAAGGAATTTGAGCATTTATGCATTACATTCATTGAGTGATCATTTGGTGAGACAAAGCCATCATGTTGTGCAACCATTTGATAGTGCATCCCATCATGGTGGTGCTCCACCTAATACATCCTAGCATGATGGTGTTGCACTAGCTCATGCAGTAGCTCCCATTGGTACACAATCATCAACTCCCACTAGTACACTATCCTCTTTGGGACATATTTGTGTGCCTCATCATTGCATGATGTGCAACAATTTATGTTTTGGCACTCTCTCACGGTCCACTAAGGCTCCCATAGACACATCTGACTTTGAGGTTCATGATATGTCAGATGTAGGAGTTGATAGAACATAGAGTGGAGTATTTATAGGAGAGACATCTACTACCAAGGATGATATGGGAGGACCAGTAAGTCTTAAAGAAATTTCATAGTGTGTTTTATGTAAATTCTTTCATATTTTATGAGGGATATTTGTAATAATATATGTTTATGTGTTGGAATATTTAATAGTTGTTGACAGAGGAGCAATTGTCGAAAGTGTCACAGGCTACACTTATTGCCATTTCAATTTCCTTAGACAATCAATACACAGTAAATAATTTAAATTATTATTTTAGATGTTAATCTTTGAAATATATTATGTTTAAATACATGTACTACATATATTGATAGTCTAATGTAATCTTGTCTTTTTATGTAGCAACTCGGTTCTTATACAACCTTGTTAACCAAGTCTAACCCATTGGATGAAGTTGCACAATAGATATATATATCTTTTTTATTGTCAAAATTATGATTATATGTGCATGTGCATTTACATTCTTTTCATTTTTTTTACAAAAAACCATCTTAGCTGATCCATCCACTATGATCCCATCTAGTGTCATAGCATCACAACAAGTATGTGTTTATTTTATATTGTGGATCATTTACGTTTATATAGGAGTAGATATCTGATTCGTAGATATGATTATTTGTCAACAATTATATTTTAATTTGTATAATTTTTATTTTATCTTCTATAGTCCTTTGTTCGACTCAACATTGTGATGAGTGAGAGACCATTACTTGATACAAGGACTCCTAGTCATCCTAAGGGACAATCATATGCAAAACGTCTTGCAAAAAAGAGAGCAAGATTTGAGGTAAACAAGAATTACATTATTGATATAATATAGTACATGTATACTAATTTTGATGTTAAATTTGTAATTTATAAATTATGGTATATAAGTTTCTATTTACTAGTATATCTTGTCAACCATTCACATAATCTAATTTGTAGTTTGAAATGTTATTGTGCAGGAAACTGCAGAGAATCTAACTTCTTCAAGGAGGCTTGATTTTGATGGTCTGACATATGATTAGGATATGATATAGATTGACATGTACTTAGGGTTTGATAGATCTTGAGATGGCATAGATGCCACAATTTGTACAACTCATTCTAAGTAGGCATATGCCAAATTTGTATATGCACAAACACAATTATTATACAGTTTGATATATAAGAATTGATATTCGATCTAATTTGTTCCTCATGTGCATGTCTCTTTACTTTGAATTTTCAAAATGGAATGTATAATTATCTTAGAATTGTTTAAAGTTATGATTGATAATGTATGTTATAGATTAACTAAATAACATTTTAATAGAACTTATAAATTACAATTGGTAATCCATTCATTTTTGTGAGGAGAGTTTTCAAAAAATGAATTTCCTTTTCTATTGTACCACATTTTTCATACATGTCTACCAATACAATTTTATCAAACACTCATTTTGAGAATACCCATGATTTCAAGATCTGTTCAATGAATTTACATTTGACATTATTTTGTGTTTTAAACTCATGTAATGAAGTGTGCAACTGATTTTTATTTCAAAAGAAGTTAAAATTAAATAAAAATTGATACAAATTAATGAAATGCATTTCATGTTACAGTGTTTATTCGAAAGTAATATAACCATCTGGATAAAAATCAATGTCACTTAATGTTCATTGAAACATAATAACATGTAAAAGGTATAAAACTATCTTGAGTAAGAATCAATATCTTCAAAAAATCAACTCAAACCCACAAAACAAAAGGTTGTGAAAGACACCCATTACCCTTCTCTTTAACATATGTCAAAACCTAATGTGCTTGTTTTGGAACAACCCCACTGAAATTGAACTATTATGCCAAACAAGGCTCCAATTAGCCCAAATTTGTAAAACAACTCCTCTTTAAAACTGCTACCCTTCCAAAATTCCTTTGGATAGTATCTCACCAAGCTATAAACATCCAAATTCCACAACTATCATCCTTGTAAACACCATCTAATTCAGTTAATCATATAACCCTCATTTTGCCTAGATTATAAGGGGGTTAATTGAAAGTATGCATTTCCACACTTATTTCACTCAAACAACACCTCAAACACATTTATAGAAGTATGCATATGCTTAATACACCTTTATAAATTTCTGCCCCAACAAATTTCAATCACTAACACCCTTAAACCTCCCAATTTCACTCAAAAACCACACTTTTCACATCTAGGGCATCATACCCAAACCTTGATTGACCTCCCCTACTCTCCCAAACCCTTCTAACATCTAATTCCTACCTAATTGGGTCATGACCAAACAACTTCCAACTATTTTCCAATGAACAACAACAAGATGACTCTTGAACTTCCATCATTTGATAATAAGTTACAATTTTGACAAGCAATGTAAGTTACAAAGTGGTGCAACTTTTTTTCTACAACTCGTAGGACCAAACAGATTGTTCCAACACGTTTGGATGGGTACGTTTATGATAGTGATGGTCCTCTTTTGCACCCAAATATGTCAAATCACTCTGAGCTACATTAGACTGGTGATTTCCCTTAAGAGTCCAAA